>CATIWJ010257715.1:0-15941 GCA_949640765.1 Croton laevigatus | reverse complement strand
TGATCACATTATCATAAATTTGTCTTCCTGGGATAAATGCATTTTGCTGTTCGCTGATGACAGAATCAAGAACCAACCGAAGTCTATTAGAAAGGACTTTTGCCACAAACTTATAAAGGACATTGCACAGACTAATAGGCCAAAAATCCTTTGCTTCACAAGCACCTTTCTTTTTGGGGATAAGCGCAATATGTGTCTGATTCACAATAGAGACTGAGGCATTGTTATTTAGAACATCCAGAATACCCTTAGTAACATCTCTCCCAACCTGGCTCCAATTTTTTTTATAAAACCCAACATTTATCCCATCCGGACCTGGCGCTTTATCATCCCCCATCTCAAAAACAGCAGCCTTAACTTCTTCAGCAGTAAATGGAGCATTGAGTAAAGAAACATGCTCTTGAGGTAATTTGCAATTCACACTATTAACTACCATTTGAATATCACTTGGACAAGAGGTAGTGAAAATAGTAGAAAAATAATTAGAAAAGTGACTGACAATATCATCAAAGTTACGAATTTCGTCACCTGAATCATTAATAACCATATGAATGGCATTATTGCGCCGTCGCTATGATGAAATACCATGGAAAAATTGAGTGTTCTTGTCGCCTTCTTCAACCCAACAGTCTCGGGATCTTTGCTTCCAAAGAGCTTCTTCACTAGATTCTAATGCAGCCAAATTATCCCGGCAAGCAGAGATTCTAGCACGACAATCAGATCTGCCAACTTTATTCAATAGAAAGGCTAGCTGCTGCTTAGTCTTTTGAATCTCATTTTGAATGTGGCCAAAGACATTGTTATTCCAAGTAGAAATTTTTTCCGTGCAGGTTTGTAGCTTTTTAGATACTCCGAATAAAGAACAAGCTTCAGTAGTAGCCCAAGCCTCATAAAGAATATTTTGAAAGTCTGGATGCTTTAACCACATGTTTTCAAACCGAAAGGTTTTTTTCTTTTTTGTTTTGTTTCCCTTGCAAGATTTAATCTCAACTAGAATTGAGAGATGATCCGATTTATCAGAGATCAAGTGTCTCTCAAGAGTGGAGGGAAATAGGTGGAGGAAACTTGCATTAGCCACACTTCTGTCAAGCCTTTCCAGAATCATAGTCTGATCTCTACCTTTAGACCAAGTAAACATTGGGCCTTCGAAAGGGATCTTGAGAAAGTTACAATCCTGCAGAACATTCCTAAAGGCTTCCAGAAGCCTGGCTTGTTTAGGTGCCCCTCCACATTTCTCATCTGCTGAAGTTAATTCATTAAAATCCCCTGCACAAAGCCAAGGCACAGTTGGTTGATTATTAAGGGAACGGAGAAGATCCCAAGAGAAGTGACATCTTGCCGCCTCAGGGCAACCATAGAAACCTGTAACCCGCCAAGAAACATTGTCAGAAACAACAACACAATCAATATGGTTAATGGAATATGAAGTCACCATTAAATTCACATCATCCATCCATAATAGAGCCAAACCACCACTTCTACCAATAGAGTCAACAGTTAAACAACCATGAAATCCCCATCTTACACGTAACACTTTCATGCCCTTGCTCCTTTTTTTTGTTTCAGAAAGGAACAAGAGTTGGGGTTTATATAGCTGAACAAGTCTGCTAACTTCACGAACTGTCCGAGGCAACCCCAGACCCCGGCAGTTCCAAGCTAAACAATTCATGATGATCGGAGGACTCTAGTGTCACCAGAGTCGGCCGTTGGAATGATATTTTCAATATTGTTGTAAGAAGAGTTAGCTTGTACAGACTTATGGAGAAGAAACTCATTCTCAATTGTATTGACACCAGCTGCATGATTTTGGGAAGAGTTTAAACTTTTTTGTGGCTTCTCAACCCGACTGTATTTCTTTCTTGTAATTGAGTGGGATTTAACTGATCTTGATTTTTCTATATAGACGTCGATCAATGGAGAAGAGAATGTCAAATTTTTAAGTGCACAGCTTTCATTTGCAACTTTATCACCATGAATCTCACGCAGTGGCTAACAAGAAAGGTTCATATCATCTATATTCTTTTTACGCTTGGCAGAACTAGTGATAGTGTTATCATGATTCCCCAACCCAGAAGACATATCAAATTTGTTAATCTCTAACTGAAGTTTTCGGGCTGAAACACCAGAACCCAAGCCTTCCTTTTGTAGAGTTTGCAATTTGGCAATACATTCTTCATAATTACCGAATTTACCTTCCTCATGTTGAACTTCTTTTCTTTTTTTTTGAAAACAGAGGTCCCCCTTGCTGAGCTGTTGACATTGTTCCCATAACTGCACAATATTGTGGCAATTTTGTAGCTTCTGTGTTGTTTTCCTTTAAGGATCGAGATTTACTTATACCCATAAGATTTCCCACATTAGTAGTTAAGTCCACATCTTGACTTCTTGGAAAGGTAGTCTCGCGTATGAGATTAGGAGCAGCTGTTATAAGAAAGAATTCAGGCGGCACCGTTGCTGGAGTTGAAGGGACCACATCAGCATCCACAGAAGAGTTACTAACCTGAGTTTGTTTCCTTGAGGCAACAGGGTAGATACGATCTAACTCAGGTTGTGTTGGGTGAGACTCTGCTGACCCTTCCTCCTACCCAGATACTATTTTTCCTCTATTTAGAGTGTACCCACGCCTATCCATTAAGGCCCCAGATTGTAGGCTTGTGTTTACCGATGTTGAAGGAGAAGCCGTCTTTCGAGTATAATTAATACCTCCCGCTCGAAGTGATTGGCCATAGCTGTAGGTGACCTCTGTTTTTGCAATTTTGCATGCAATAGCTTTGTCGCAATCATTCTCAAGGTGAGATAAACAACCACAAACATAGCAAAAATCCGGTAATTTATCATATGCAAAAGCAATCCAGGACTTTTTACCATTTGATAATGACATCCAGCAACCTTTCTTCAGTGAGTTTGAAACATCGACAAGAACTCTGGCCATTAACCCATTTCCAGAGGTTGATCTTCCTTTCTTAGTTTCCACTTCAAGAACTTCCCCTGCTTTAGCTCCCAAAATTTGCCCCACTTTCTCAGTAGCTAAGCCAATAGGTACTCTAATAAGGTTAACCCAGAAGGGGCTGTGAGTAAAAGAGAGATCACCAATATCCTCTATATCTTTAAATTCTTGAAACATAATTAGAGCTCGGTTGAATGACCATGGCTGACGATAGAGTACCTTTCCCTTGTCAATGATTGAGCTAAATCGGAAAATAAATGTGCGATCAGAGACTTCCTCAATGAAAATTTCAATAGTGATATTCCAGGCTTTGGTCAAAGCCACCTTCATTGCTTCTAAGTTATAAGCCTTTCGAAGGAGTAAGCGTCCGATAAGACTGAATCTATTATTCTCCTTACATTCATCAACTGTTTGGTCATCAATGTAAGCTACATTACTAGTGTCATCTTCATCATTATTAATAGAAAGGTTGTTCCATAACTCTTCTAAATCTTCTGCCATGGGAACAAAGTAGAGGCCCAATCAGATTATACCCCTAAATTCAAATCACAACAATATACTCAAAACGACCCCCTTGTCATTTTCGAGTATCAACAAGCATCAAAATACCGTCAACAAATACGAGAGTGCAAAATTACCATTTAATTCCAAATCTTCAAATCACAAAAAAAAAAAAAAACCAAGGGTTTTACACCCCATATCACATAGAGGACTTTAGCAAACAGATAATAGCTTTCATTGATCCTTCTCAAATAATAATACTACCTCCGTTTGCGAAATGTAGGAAAGATTCTCTTCAACACATAAATTAAGGAAACTCACATTTCTCAACTTTTACTCCAAAATACCTTTATTTTTCTAATCATTATACAACAATTTAAAATTATTCCATCTAAAAGCATGATCTGACAACACCCACTATCTCAATAAAATACTACAAAAAAAATACACCAACTATCTTAATAAAATGTTTTTCACTTCCCACTTTCTCTTTCCCTCCCTCCTTGCTAGGGGTGTGTAAAAACCGAATCGACCCGAGTAACCCGTTCGGTCTGAACCGACTCGAGGTGATCGGGTAGGGTTAGTCGGGTTATTAGGGTCGGTTCGGGTTGAAAATTATATGAATTTCAGGTTTCGGGTCGGGTTAGAACGATAAAAACCCGACCAACTCGAAAAAAAAACTTCACCTTTTCGTGCAAAGAATTTCGGATTGTTAGGGTCGGTTCAGGTGGTTAAATTTCAAAAATTCGGGTTTCAAAAACAGTAGCCATAAATTTATAAATATATGGCCTACTTTGTTGAAAAAAGTGTGGACAATATTGTAATATGTGGCCAGTTTTGTGGAAAAAATGGCCACAACTTTTTACAGTTATGGCCAACTTTTCTGCATTACATAAGTGTAAAAATTATGGACAATTTTTGTACTATGTGAGCAACTTCGCTGGAAAAATGTGGACAGCTTTGTAATATATGGCCAGTTTTGTGAAAAAGTGATCACAACTTTTTACAGCTATGGCCAACTTTTCTGCATACTTTACATAAGTGTAAAATCTATGGACAACTTTTGTAATATGTGGGCAACTTTGCTGGAAAAAGTGTGGACAAGTTTGTAATATGTACAACTTTTTACACTTATGGCCAGATTTTAGAAAATATGGCCACAATTTGTTAAACTTTTGGGCAGTTTTGTATTCTTGAGGAATTAATAGGTAAAAAACTAAATAATGAACATGTGATTAGGTATTAACAATTAACTAAACTTGTGATTTTAATGAATTAACCAAGTATTTGATTGAAATGAGCCAAACTTGTGATGATTAATGGAATTCTTGATGAATTCGTAGGTAAACTAGTAGATCAAGTCCAATTTTCCTAAATTATAAATATGTGATTACGTATTAAGACTTAACTAAACTTATGATTTCAATGATATAACCGAGTATTTGATTGAAAATGAGCCAAACTTGTGATGATCAATGGAATTCTTAATGCATTAGTAGATAAACTAGTAGATCAAGTCTAATTATTCTAAATTATGAACATGTGATTATGTATTAACACTTAACTAAACTTGTGATTTCAATTATATAACTAAGTATTTGATAGAAAATGAGCCAAACTTGTGATAATCAATGGAATTCTTGATGAATTAGTAGGTACACTAGTAGATCAAGTTCAATTATCCTAAATCATAAACATGTGATTAGTTATTAACACTTATCTAAACTTGTGATTTCAATGAATTAACCAAGTATCATAATTGAAAATAAACCAACCTTGTGATGATCAATAGAATTGTATCATAATTAGTAGGTAAACAATAGATCAAGTTCAATTATCATAAGTGGAGGGTGATGCGATTAAGTTCACAAACGTAATTAAACTTGCGATTTCAATGAATTATCCAAATATTTGAATGAAAATTATCCAAAATTGTGATGGTGAATGGAATTCATGAGGAATTAGTAATTAAAACACTAGATCAAATTCAATTATCATAAGTCGGGATGATGCGATTAGATTCCCACACTTGATTAAACTTGAGATTTCAATGAATTATCCAAATATTTGAATGAAAATTATCCAAACTTGTGATGGTGAATGGAATTCATGAGAAATTAGTAGATAAAACACTAGATCAAGTTCAATTATTATAAGTCATGATCATGCGATTAGGTTTTCACACATGAGTAACATTGAGATTTCAATGAATTATCCAAATATGTGAATGAAATTTATCGAAACTTTTGATTGTGAATGAAATTGTTAAGGAATTAGTTGGTTAAACACTAATTCAAGTTCAATTACCATAAGTCGGGGTAATGCGATTAGGTTCCCACACTTGAGTAACATTGAGATTTCAATGAATTATCTAAATATTTGAGTGAGTTAACTTTTGATTATTATTACACACCCAGATAAAAATTATGGACACTTAATCAAAACTGTAGCCAATTTTTCATCATAAGTGGCCATAACTTTATAAAAATGTGGGCCAATTTATGGGTAGTAGTACACAGCCAAATAAAAATTGTGGACACTTAATAAAAAATGTGGCCACTTTTTCATCATAAGTGGCCACAACTTTGTAAAAGTGTGGGCCAATTTATGGGTGGTAGTATACAGCTAGATAAAATTGTGGACACTTAATCAAAATTGTGGCCACTTTTTCATTATAAGTGGCCACTACTTTGTGAAAGTGTGGGACAATTTATGGGTAATAGTACATAGCGCGATAAAAATTATGGACACTTAAAACTGTGGCCACTTTTTAGCCACTTTTTCATCATAAGTGGCCACAACTTTGTAAAAGTGTGGGCTAATTTATGGGTAGTAGTACGCAACTAGATAAAAATTGTGAGAACTTATTAAAAACTGTGGCTATTTTTTCATCATATGTGGCCACTACTTTAAAAATTGTCCACATCTATTGAAATGTGTGGGTTACTTTATGGACACTACGTCACAGCTCCATAAAAATTGTGGCCACTTTTACATGATCTGTGGCTACTTTTCTATCAGATGTGGCCACTACTTTTTAAATGTGTGGAATATTTTTAAATTTCTACCTTTATTTTTAAATTCGCACTTTTAATTTGTTAACAGTTTTCATAAAGTGCCCACAATTTTTAAGAAATCCGTGTATTCCATGTGAAAAGTGTCAAAATTCAATTGTTACAAGAAAAGTCAGACACAGTCAGACAACTGTAACATCACTGTCATCTTTGTGTTCCCCACTAACTCAAAAATCATCCATACTAACTTAAAAAGTATTTATTATTTAATTCAACACATAAAAAATCATCCATTATTTTATTCAACTCATCTATCTTGTTAAGGACATATAAGTCTTTTTTTACTTTCCATCCACTATAAACTTACCATTTTATGAAGTTTTCCTATCTTTTGTGAACACCCTAAAAGAAAATTTTCTTATATTTTACCAATGGAGGGAGTAATAAAATTAAAAAGGTTATTATTGCTAGATGTATATTGAATTTATGTTTGTCAAAAGTAGTTGTAATGAGTTTGTTAGCTTATTTACAGACAAAAGAAGTGATTGGATGGTAATTTATGCATTAACCATTAATAAATAATCCAAAAATACACTCTCTAAAGATATTTCAGTCTGAGACAATTATATTTAAAAGTTTAATCCATTGTCCTTTTTTCTAATAATAATTAGGATATAAAACAAAATTTTCATTTTAAGTTCTTTGATTAAATTCAACAAAATAGCTATAGAATTAAATTCCGTAGTAAATTAAGTTGTTTTGTTTTGGCTCACTACTTCAGTACGAAATATCTAGGAAAAATATTTTTTTTTGTAACTATTAGTACAATTGGTGACGGCCATTACGTACTAATATGCAAAATTTAGGATACTCATTTCGACAAATAAGATGAAAATCAACAATGAGATAGCTTTGGAAAAATACCTCTTGCCAATATTTTTCAAAATTAAATCGTTGGATTGGTCGTACAGAGTCCTAAAATTTAAAGTAGTGGGTTGTAGTTCATTAATATTACAATTTAGTTGCTCATTAGTGACACTATTCAAAAACAAAATTAAAAATTTAAGCAGTATATTTGAGTTTAAATCTAAAATCAACAGTGAAATTGGTAACCGAGTAAGTTTCGTCCCTGATTAGAGACCAAATAATTTGAAAATTTTGAAAGAATTGCGTCATTTTTAGGCAGCATTAACGGTAAATTAGGCAGTTTAACAACGAAGTATCTTTTGTCACTGATTAGTGACAAATTATATTGTGCGGTAGATTAGTGACTATTAAGCGACAATATATATTGCGTAGCATATTGGTGGCATAATCAGTGACGACTTTCAGGAAAAAAATTTTATTCATTGTTGATTACGTAAAAAAAATATATATATATAATAAACACTTATTTGTTTCTTCCTCATTTCTTTTCTATTCTTCCCTCCATTTAATTTTTATTTCCTTTTTACTTCTTTCTTCTTCTCTTTTCTTCCCATTCACCCTTCCTTCTTCTCTTGACTACCGCTCCTCCTCCTCCTTCTCTTTCTTTTTCTTTTTTCATCTCCACCTTTTTATTTATTGAAAATTTTTTTCAGTCAGACTCGCCGAAAACCACCTCACGGTGGTGACAGTTATTTTCCAACAATATGGTTTCAAGAATTTTAATTTTTTACTGAAAGTTATTGATTGTTATTGAAAAATCTACTATTTTTTAATTTATAAAAAATAAATTAATATTTAAAATAAAAGGGGTAGTCTTAAATTTTTTTTAAATCTGTAGGCTGTATCTGTCCTCAAGTGCGCTTTTTAATTTTTAAAGTTACAGTGCTACTTTTTCAAATGAAAGTAGGTATGTGTGCTATTTTTTTTTCTTTTTTACAAAGTTAAACACTTAATTTCCGTTATTCAAAAAAAAATAATATAAAAAAAAAGACTTGATTTCCATTAAAAATTACAATGCCTCTTTCTTCTTCTTTGCCTCTTCTTCTTTCTTTATCTTATTCATAAAATCCTTAGTTAAAAAAAAAAGAACTTGATAATAAAATGCAATAACACTCCTTCTAAAAACCATAATTTAATTCCAAGATTTTCAATATATTTTTAAAAGTTTTTATTTTCATCTCTCTTTTCAAAGAAGGGAAAAACATAAAACTGCACCCTTTTTAAGTTTTGTTGATAAAAATAATCTATTTTTAGAAGAGCAACTCAACCCCCATATGAAATAGAGGACATTAGCAAACAGATAATAGCTTTCATTGATCCTTCTCAAATAATAATAATAAAATTAAAAAGGTTATTATTGCTAGATGTATGTTGAATTTAATTAAAAGTGTGAAGTTTTGAGTTTAATTACTTCTTTCCATCACAAAAGTTTACCGATAATTTGGTAAAATTCTATTAAGGGAAAATTAATAACTTTGCTAATAAATTTGTGTGTGTGTTAATTGAAGTGATTTAAATGGATTGTTTTATTTTTTTTGGAAAAGGAAGAAATGGTATCCATATTGTATCAATATTATTCTGCTTTACTAATATTCTAGTTGGCTCAAATTGAAAACTAATTTGATAGAATATAGGTTGTATTGTTTTCTTTTAGCAGATGTTTAATTTAAATCCAAAATATTTATTGTTCATATGCACTTACTAAACTGATTCCTAATGTGTATATAAATGTGACGCAGGGAAGATCGTACACAAGCAATTCGGCCGAAAAAGGGCTAAAAATTGAAGTATTTGATTAATGGGTAAAAACTGCCCCAAAAGGTTCCTTATGACATATATTTATAGTAGGAAAAAACCTAGGCCGAAATAGCAAAGCAACATTAATGAAAAAACAAAAATCCGTTACTTGTCGAAGAAGCAAAAACCGAAAAACGCTAATTTGAAGGCCGAAACGATAGAATTTGGCCGAAAAGCGACGGACGTCACGAGCAAAGCTGGTGTGTTTGACTCGTTGGCCCGTTTCCGATGAGAAACCTCACAAAAATTGCCAAAAACTGACATTTCGAACCTAGGCCTCAAGTTGGCCACAAAATTTGACAAAACGGCCTATTCACCGAAACAGGCCCTGCCCGACTTCCTTGAAGTTTTAGTTTGATCCAGAAGGCCCAAGAACGTCTCTGCTACATCATCCGCATCAGTCTCCCCCACTTGAGAAAAACTCAACCTCGAGTTAACTTCGAGCTCAGGATACAATGGCTCATCTGCAGAATGATAAAGAGACAAATCTGCTACATTAAATGTATGAGAAGTATTCATGCTATCAGGAAGGTCCACCACATAAGCATTATCATTGATCTTCCTGTTGACAGTATAAGGTCCATATTTCCTAGGCTGCAACTTGCTGTAAGTACCAACATGAAATCTCTCACGACGAAGGAAAACCATGACTTGATCACCTTTCTCGAAGGTCTACTGTCTCTTGTGCTTATTTGCAGCTTGTTTATATTTCTTATTAGTGGCCTCCAGCTTCTCTTTGACTGCTTTATGCACCTCAACTACTTGATCCGCCAAGTGAGACGCTGGAATATTTTGTTTCGCTTCCCGTGGTAACTGAATGAGATCCAATGCAACCTGTGGAACCTTGGTATAAACAATGGAGAAGGGTGATCTACCAGTGGCAGAATGGACAGCATTGTTGTAAGCAAACTCAGCTTGTGGGAGAGCAAGATCCCACTGTTTTGGCTTATCTCCACAGATGCTACGAATCAGATTCCCCAATGTTCGGTTTACTACCTCTGTCTGACCATCTGTTTGGGGGTGAGCGGTACTGCTGAAATTCAAAGTGGAGTTAAAGAGTTTCCACAAGGATTTCCAGAAATGTCCCAGAAATTTGCTGTCTCTGTCAGACGTAATTGTCATCAGCACACCATGCAAACGGACTATTTCTTTGAAAAATAAACGAGCAATGCCTACCGCATCAGAAGTTTTCCTGCAAGGAATAAAGTGAGCCATCTTGGAGAACCTGTCAACAACAACAAACACAGAATCAACACCCCTTTGAGTTCGAGGTAATCCAAGCACAAAATCCATGGAGAGATCCTCCCAAATATTATCTGGTACTGGCAGAGGCATGTAAAGTCCAGTATTCTTGGACTGTCCCTTTGCAGTTTGACACACGTAGCACCGCTGAACAAACTTAGAAACGTCCCTGTTAATGTGAGGCCAATAAAATCGTTCTTTCACTGCTACTACTGTCTTATCACGACCCAGATGACCGGCTAAGCCTCCACCGTGCAAATCCTGAATCACCTTTTCCCTCAATGAAGTACGAGGTAGACACAACTGGTTACAGTGCATTAAGTATCCCTCCTGCAAATAAAAATCTTGGACAGGCCGCCCAAGAGTACATTGAGCCCAAATATCACTGAAATCTGCATCCCCTTCATAAGTGTCCTTGACCATCTAAAACCCAATTATTTCATTGTTCAAGGTAACAAGCAAATGCGCTCGTCGGCTTAACGCATCAGCTACCTTATTATGCACCCCCGCCTTGTGAGTTAACCGGAATGGGAACTTCTGCAGAAACTGACACCACCTTGCATGGATGTCTTTACTTATGCGCCGTTGATTGTTTAAATACTTCAAAGCTTCGTGGTCGAAATATAGGATGAATTCCTTACCAACTAGATAATGTTCCCAGGTCTTTAAGGCACGTACCACTGAATAAAATTCTTTGTCATAAGTACTCCATTTTTGCCTTGCTTCGCTAAGCTTTTCACTAAAGAAAGCTACTGGTCGCTTCTCTTGTGACAGAACAACTCCAATTCCAACTCCGCTGGCATCACAATCTACCTCAAACAGCTTCTCAAAGTTTGGCAAAGCAAGGACAGGGGCTGTATAAAGTTTTTCCTTAAGAAGGGCAAAACTGGCTGCTGCTTCCTCTCCCCATTGGAATTTTCCCTTCTTCAAGCATTCTGTCATTAGGGCAGCTATGGTGCTGAAATCTTTGATGAAACGTCTGTAAAAAGTTGCAAGTCCATGGAAACTTCGTAACTCCGAAACATTAGTAAGCGCTGGCCATTCCTTGATTGCTTTAGTCTTTGTCTCGTCGACTTGAATTCCTTCGGCACTTATAATGTACCCCAAGAATAGCAGCTTATTGGTTAGAAAACTGCACTTTTTGATGTTGATAAATAGCTTATTGACCTGCAAAACTGTTAGTACTTCTCGCAAATGCTGCAAGTGCTCATCCTCTGTCTTACTAAAAATAAGAATGTCATCAAAGTACACAACTACAAATCTGCCAATGAATGGTTTGAGTACCTGGTTCATCAGTCGCATGAAGGTGCTGGGTGCGTTTGACAAACCGAATGGCATAACCAGCCACTCATACAAGCCCTCTTTGGTTTTAAAGGCCGTTTTCCACTCGTCTCCAGGTCTAATTCTTATTTGATGATATCCATTCTTCAAGTCCAGTTTCGAAAACCATTGAGACCTATGCAATTGATCTAGCATATCATCGAGACGCGGTATGGGAAATTTATACCCGACTGTGATCTTGTTAATGGCTCTACTGTCTATGCACATTCTCCAACTCCCATCTTTCTTCGGCGTCAATAAGGCTGGTACGGTACATGGACTCATGCTCTCTTGGATATGTCCCTTCTTCAGCAGTTCCTCCACTTTCTCCTTCAGAATCTCACTCTCCTTTGGATTCATTCTGTAATGCGAAAGATTTGGTAGACTAGCACCTGGAATGAGATCAATATGGTGCTGAATGTCTCGCACAGGAGGTAACCCATCTGGAATTTTGTCAGGCATCACGTCTTTGAACTCCTGCAACAATGGCCTGACTGCTTCCGGTTGTGTCGCCGCTTGCGGTTCTGCCGTTGTCATGTACACCTGCTTCACTATCAATGCATGAACCTGTCTAGTTTCCTTGACATCAACTTCAAACTGGTTAGAAACAGTAAGGAATGAGGATTTCTTTGCTGCAGAATCCTTGTTCTTTAATGGCAGCAACGTGTATTTTCTCCCATACTTCTCTAAACTATAATGATTACTCCGCCCTGAATGCTGCGCATCCACATCAAACTGCCAAGGTTTTCCAAACAACATATGACATACATCCATATCAATAATATCACAATACACCTCATCCTTATATTGCCCTATAGAGAATGGAACCTTACATCTCTCATTTACTTCTAAACACGTAGCATCAAATTTAATCCAACCTAGAGTGTAAGGATTAGGGTGTTTTTCTACTGTTAATCCCAATTTCTGCACAATATCTCTCCCAATAATATTTTCACAACTTTCACTATCTATAACAAGAGCAAAGATCTTATTGAAAATTGTGCACCTGGTTCGGAACAACTGATGGCGTTGTGTTTGGTCCTCCTGTTTCGGTGTCAGCATCATCCGTCTCACTACATAAGTTTGACCCGAATCTAGCTCCTCTTCATAATCATCTTCATCCCCATCTGCTTCACAGTACACTCCCTCATCTTCCTCTTCTTTCTCAACAAAGTTAACAGATTTGCGTTGGGGACACTCATTAGATCGATGCCCCGGCTGATTACATCTATAGCATTTGTCTGTGATAGGTTTAGCATAAGGATTGGATGGTTTATGTACCTCTTTCTCCTTGGTTTCAGTGGCAGGTCTTTTTCCAGCAACTTTGTCGTCAGCAACACTGCGGTTATTATTATATTTCTCGTTTCGAGATGTAAATTCCTGAGAAAATCTCGATTTTTCCCCGGCTCCAGTTGCCTTGTAATTTTCGAAACCTCTTATGTTCCTCTCTTGCTGCATCATCTCTACCTTTATAGCCAAATTCTTCGCTTCTGACAAGGTCCTCACAACTTGAACCCCAATTCGATCCCTAATAAAAGGCTTTAATCCGTCCAGATATCTTGCTACTTGTTGACCTTCAGTTTCCAACAGATTGTTCCTTTCTGCTAATCGCATAAAATCAGCAGTATATTCATGTACAGATCAATTACCTTGCATGCAGCACTGGTATTGTTGAAACAAGATCTGTTCATAGTCTGGAGGAAGGAATTCTTGAATCAATAACCTCTTCATCCTGCTCCACGTCTGAACTCTTCCCTTTCCTTCTCTCTCTAGCCTTCTCTGTAATCTATCCCACCAAGCTGAAGCCCCACCTTTTAATCGGCAGGCCACCAACCTAACTCTCCTCCTGGCTGGTGTTTCCATATAATCAAAGAATCGATCTATATCCGCGATCCAATCCAGAAATTCTTCTATACCCAGGCCACTATTAAAGTAAGGGATATCGACTTTCAATTTGAAATCTGCCCCTTCTCGATCGTCTCTCCTCCTATTATTTCCTTGCCTTCGTCGTCCACCTCCATATTCATACTGCCTCTCCTCCTCAAAGTCGACTTCCTCTTCCTCCTCGGAACTGCTATCCTCCATGGGATTCGGTCTGCGGACAGGAACATAACGATCAACAAGGTCACCACGAACATTATCAATTCCTGGTCTTCTGCCATTCCATCTATTCCGGTTCACATCAACACCAAGACCATCTAATCGGTTTGCAATATCGTCAAGTCGCTCCTCAAAGCGACGGAATCTGCGATCGATTTCTTGATCTAAGAGTTCCTGTAAACGTTGCTCCATACATTGCAATGTTGCATCCAAAGGGACGCCAGCCTCCTGATCACCATCACGAAGACCAACACTATCTCCACCAGTCGCCATGCTCTGATACCACCTGACGCAGGGAAAATCATACACAAGCAATTCGGTCGAAAAACGGCTAAAAACTGAAGTATTTGATTAATGGGTAAAAACTGTCACAAAAGGTTCCTTATGACATATATTTATAGTAGGAAAAAACCTAGGCCGAAATAGCAAAGCAACATTAATGAAAAAACAAAAATCTGTTACTTGTCGAAGAAGCAAAAACCGAAAAACGCTAATTTGAAGGTCGAAACGATGGAATTTGGCCGAAAAGCGACGGACGTCACGAGCAAAGCTGGTGTGTTTGACTCGTTGGCCCGTTTTCGATGAGAAACCTCACAAAAATTGCCAAAAACCGACGTTTCGAACCTAGGCCTCAAGTTGGCCGCAAAATTTGACGAAACGGCCTATTCACCGAAACGGGCCCTGCCCGACTTCCTTGAAGTTTTAGTTTGATCCAGAAGGCCCAAGAACGTCTCTGCTACATCATCCGCATCAAAATGTTATTAGATAGTAAGAGTAATTGTTAAGAAATTTTACACTTTTATTTCCTCACTCTCTTTGGAATGGAATGAATGAATTAATATTTTAAAATTAATTGTAAATAAATCTCTAATATAATTAATTTACAAGTGAATTTTATGTGTTTGATATTACCAATGTAAAATTTAAATCTATTTTTCAAGTATAAAAAAATTATAAATACATTTTGGGGAAAATTATAAAGTTGACCTCCTGTTTTATCGAAATATATTTTATTCCTATATTTTAATTTTGTTAGATTAATTTATCCTTTTATTAAAATAACAACCTATTTTTTCATTGATTTATTCCCACCTAGGGCAAGAGTTGAGGGCCTATTTATAGTGATGTTAGCAATGCGAGGTCGGTGGCTCACACATCTTTCCAAGTCTAAGACCCCGATCTTATCAGATTCTGGCAGATGGGTCCTTAAAAAATAGGGAGGCTTACAACTACTATAAACAGCTAACAATTATTCAAATAGCTAAACACTACTTAAACAGCTAGTTTTGCCTAACACACCCTTAAAAGTATAATTTAAGATAAGCTTCGTGGTTTCTTTTGTAGGATATAATTAATTAGAACAACGTACGTGAGCCATAATGTTTGGTAGTTAACATGAAACTTAAAATTTTTTAGCTTGCCTTCGAGGGGAAGTTGCACAAATACCATATCCAACATTAAAATATCTTCAAAAGCACACATATAAATGGCCTTGATATGAGCATTTGCATTCTTAGTTTAGCTTTGACATTTAAGGATGGCAATGGGATCGGTAATCATGGGTACTGATGTTTCCGGGGTCCAATGAGGGAAATTTTATGAGCCGTGGTTTACTTCGAAGGAACCAATGGTTGGGTCAAATTGGTGTGATCCTGAAAACAAAAGGAGAGAGAGCAAGGGTGCTGCCTTAGCAAACACTCATATGCTTAAGTTAGTCCAGGGATAAGTCAGTATATGGAAAAGAATAATAAGGATCAAGGAAAAATGATCAGAGAGAGAGAGAGTCCCCCTGAATAATAGATTCTTGGGGTATTTATAGTATTCTTAAGAGCATCTTACATGTGAAACCTCTATAATGACAGCTCACCTGTAATGAAGACAGTAAATGTCCACTTTTCGTAATGATGACTGTAATATATATATATATATATATATATATATATATACATATATATATATATATAAAGGCCCATGCTTATCAAAGTACGGGTTATTTGTCTGTCTGTCCCTGTCAGAGTATGGGTCACGTGTCTGCTTGTCTACACCAGGAATGTGATTAGAAAAGGTCTGACTGGAAGGGATCTCGAGTGATG
>CATIWJ010257706.1:0-11099 GCA_949640765.1 Croton laevigatus | reverse complement strand
TTTCTATTTATTTTTTATTTAATTAATTCCAAATCTAATGGTGGATATTTAGCCAACCAATTATTATGAATGGTGGAGATGGGGTCATGTGGCTTCATGTCCAAATTTTACTTGGTCACCAAGCACATGGCTCCATTTTTTGCCCTCACCAATTTGTCTCCTTTATTTAGTAAATTAATACAATTAAGTCCTTCTGACATCTTCGCATAACCTAGCTGCCATGCGTCGTTAATAACTTTTTGCATACTAATCCGAATTCAATAATTCTTATGCCAAATGAACCTAGACACCTAAATATATGTTATATTCAATCTCAAGTCAATCCGAGCTATAGATAATATTTCGCGTCGTTTTCCGTCGGGTCCCGTCGCACTGACTTGGACAGCATGCGCACTGTCTCCTAATTTCATCATAACATTCTCTATACATATCCAAATTAGGCGGTTCTTATTTCTACATTTAACTAACACATAGGGGAACAACTTTTGTGTTTTACACTTCTGTAAATTAGGTCATCTTAGGTTCCGAAATTCTGGTCAATCTCAAAAGTTCTATGCGAGTCAAGTTTTCGTATTTCAGTGGAATTCTCTCACATGTGATTCCGGAAACTACTGTAATTTCACCGTTATAATCTATTTAACCTCAACACCTTATATTTAACATATTTTCAACGTTTTATATAGCTTTTAGTAAAATTACATTTTAGTGCCTGACTTTTTTCAAAATTACCGCTAGGTCCTTTTAACTCCCGGAGCCCTATTTCACCTCCCAGGTGCGATCGGCGTCTGTCTGTAACCCTATTGTAACTCATATTACCGAATTTATGTCTTTAGGGTCGACTTCCCATGGAGGTCACCCATCCTAGCTTATACTATGACTTTAGCACGTTTAACTTCAAAGGTTCGGCGAATTTCTCCGCGATCCTTCCGAGTCTACGCGCCCGAACTGCACCATCAGAATCTACAATTGTCAAATATTACATCTATACACAATTTCCACATTCCTCTATTTACGGTCTGTGTATAATTTACATTTTTCGTTATTCCTTCCTTTTTACTTGCTTTTTGTTTACTATTGGGTTACTCTTTATTTATCTTACTTATAACTTGTTTACTTTTCATTTACAATAGTTTACTATGTTTATAATTAGCTTACTTAATGTTTACTATGTTCATAACTTATTAATTCATGGTTTACAACCTGTTTACTGAACTTATAATTAATTTAGTTTCCTTTTACAAAGGGTTTTCTTCCTTAATTTTCCTGATTGTTAACTCCTTCTACCTTTCTCTCTGTAGATCATTTCGCATTGTAGGCATTGCAGATTTCGGGGCGTTATAGTATCAGGGATGAAGGTCGCTTAGGAGTCAATCAAAGCGACGAGTTGGCAGTGTTAGTGTCAGCCTTAGCCTCAACTCGTTGTATCTGGATATTTAATTAATGAGAATTAAAATTCATTATTTTAGTATTCCCTATGCAATGTAATTTGATTAATTTTCTTAAATAGTAATTTTGCTTTAGTTATCAGATGCGTAATCTGGATAGTAAAACTTAAAGAATTAAAAGAATACTATTCTAAATATCCCTAGTCGATTATTATCATAGGAGAGATAATAAACTAAGATTAGTATGCACTTTATGAGATGATCTTGTTTTATGGGTCATAAGATATCAGATATCGATTAGAGATACATAGTAAGTGTTAGAGAATAGCGTACTGGATCGATCCATTTAATGAGAATACTATATATAAAAAAGGTCATAAGTATTTCTCATGTAATTCTTATACTAGAATCCCTAGACCTGAAATTGCTATGGGTTCTTTGGTAGTTTCTCGCATGCTTTGACGTATTCCTAATGTGTCTGTAAAAGGGTTACAAATATGGGTATGCTCAGGTATGCTAGGAACTACGCTAAAAAACATGAGCAAAGTGAAGGGATTGCCACTCTCTCTATGAGGGAGAAGATATCACTGGCCATTTGATTAGTGAGATGGAGTAGTGTTTGCGTAAATCTAGATAGGATGATAAATTCTATGCATCTATCTAATTAATCCTGATCACTAGAGAATCAATAAAATGAATTAGAAATAATAAGGATGACAGAGGACATGCCTTATGCTAATCATTGATATCTATTGGCAAAAGGTTGTATAAGATTGTTATAGGCTTTATCGATTTGATTGTTTGACACTCGATTTCAATTTGGGTAGTTATAATGTCTTGCTAGAGACCAATTATAAATTAAGGACTTAAATGTAATTTTAGTCCATTGCAATATTGAACGGGCCTTTAGGATCGCACAGGTTATTAGGGCTAGGGTTGAACCTGGAAGCTTATTGATTGGTTATTTGATTAATTGAGTGGTTCAATTAATTAAATCAGACCCTGATTGGATTAAGGCTATTAGGCCAAGCCTGATTGATTAATTAAAATGGTTTGATTAATTAAATCAAATGGGTTGGTCCATCTAATTAGAATTTGGTTTTGATTTGATTACATCCTATTAGATAGGATAAGATAAATCATGACATTTCTTTTAAAGTGAATGCCAAATTTATCTTAGGAAGATACGTATTTTGTATGGAAGGGAACACAAGTTACGTTTTTTAACTTTTTGAAAGGAAAAAACATAATAGTTTCCTATTATACTATTTTACGTCTTTGTGTGGAGAAAAGAAAGGGATAATATGTAACTACTATTCTTTTCAAAAGGGTTCTTACATTTTTGGAAGAGAGGCCAAGAGAAAATCATTTTCTGCTTCTTCTTCTCTTCCTAGTCTTTTAAAAAACAAAGAGATAGATAGCATCTGAATCTCTTCTTCATTGATTTGTTTTAGAAACAAAAGAAAAGAAGAAAACCAAAATTCTATTCCTACTTCTCTGCTTCTTATGTTTTGAACAAAAGAAGACACATAAGTGTTCTGTTTTGCAAAGGAGTGATTAATCGATTCTTTCTTCTTCCCTTTCTGAATTCAGTCTTCATTTGGAAGAACAGATAGCTTACGTTTGGCTTAGAGAAGTTAAACGTTTATGTTTTACCTCTTCTACTTGATTTCGTTTCTCATTAGGGAGGGTTAGGAGCTTCCCGCTTCGTTAGGGAGGGTCAGAAGCTTTCCATTTGAGTGCTAGCACGCTTTGGGTTAACCCAAATGAATCCTAAGTGTGTGTGAACAAAGAAGGGACTGCCATTAGCATCCCTAGGGTCATTTCGGATTGACAAAAGTATTCAGTAGGAGTATTTAGGCATCCGTAGGGAGGCTGCAACAATCCAGAGGTGAAAGCACGCTTCAAAGGTAATTTTAATCCTCCCTACACGTAATTGCTTTAATGAAAACTAGTCTAAGGAGGGCTTCCTATTTTATATGTTTAGGGATTAAATTGATATTTGCCTTTGTTGATTGGATTGCTGTAATTGCTAAATTGAGCTAAAATGTGATTTTAGAATTTTTAGGTGAAAGTTATAATTTAAGGGTTAGATTGTAATTTTACATGAAATTAAAACTTTAGGGATTAAACTATAGTTTTGTAAAATTTAAAGTTTAAGTGTTAAATTGTAATTTTGCATCAATTATGGTTTAGGACTAAATTGTAATTTTACATAATTTAAGATTTAAGGGTTGAATTGTAATTTTACAAAATTATGTTAATTTGGCAATTTTTGGCATTATTACGAATATTTATAAGATAAATGGTTTATTCGCAATTTATTGATTTTAAGTGTTAAAATCAAAATTTTTGCAATGTGATTGTAATTTAATCATGTTTGTGGATTAAAGCATTATTTCTCGACATTTTAAATTTGGATATCAAGAAACTAATTAAAACATATTTTTTGGCACTACATTATTTTAATTATATAATATTAATTATAAACAACTTATTCGATGAGTTGGGCCAAGTGTTGGCCTATTGGGTTGGACTCAAATCCGTTTATTAGGTTAGTTTATAATTTTTATTATACGGTTTCTCTAATTGGTTGACTTTAATATTAAAACTGGAACTGACATATATTTATGGTATTTTGAATATATATTGTCTTTGTGATTAAATAAATTGATGTGGATGAATGTCATTGCATGTTGCATATCATGGGCTGGTTTTACAAAAGTTGTAATAATTAAATATGGCCTACGCGTCATTTATTTTATTGTAAAGTTTTATTTTTAATAGAATAGGATTTTATTAAATTTAAATTCTTTGTAATAAAATAAAGACTGAAGCCCAATTGGAGTTCTAAGGAGCCCAAGAAGAGGACGATAGAGATCGAAGCCTAATTAGAGCCCATGGATCCCAAGGCGAGGACGGATCCTGAAGCTAGAAGCATGTATTAGATGTAGGGCTTAGCTTTAGGTTTATTGCCCATGATATGTCACGTTTATTTTATTGCAATTTACTTTATATATTAATATGCCTGAATATATAAATCCCAATTGCCATGTAAGCCCGTAATTAAAATGAATCCCTTCACTAGCAAGTTCTGAATTGCCTTCCTAGTTTGATTACCACAAAGCTTTGGTGGTTGAAGCGCGGTCTGGCCAAAGCGAGTCACGTTAGATTGCTTTGCCTAGTGGGAGTTAGGATAATTTGACATCGAAGCGTGGTTTTACCAAAGCGAGTCACGTTAGATTGTTATGCTCAATGCTCGGATGTATGTTTAACTTGACATGGGTAGGATGGTGCCCTGACCTTAGGCAAATAATGGGATCGTGCCTGACATTAGATGTTAATCCCATTTTATCCAAGAGTTATATAGAGATATAATTGGAAAGAGTTCTTACATAAATAACCGAGTCTTAGTTGACAAGCCAAAGATTGGCTATGGTGAAGTGAAATATGGATCTTGGCCTATAATAATTACTAACACAAATTATTTTAAAGGAATTTTAATTTGATGTTGTGGGGGTAATTAATTAAAATTCTCAAAATTAAAATCTTGCAATTTTCTTTGCAGTTACTATGGTATCAAACAATAACAACAACTTGTTTTCTTTGAGATCAGTTCTTGAGAAGGACAAACTAGATGAAACAAATTTCATCGATTGGTCTTGCAATCTGAGAATCGTTCTCAGGTAGGAAAGAAAGCTAGAGGTCCTTAAGATTCCTCTACCCGATGCACCTACGAACAATGCCTCTGCCACCGTTCGAGCAGCTTTTGAGAAAAGGAAAAATGACTCGAATGATGTGATGTGCCTTATGTTAGTGACCATGAGCCGAGACTTGCAGAAGCAATTTGAGGAAAGTGAAGTGTATTAGATTTGGGCTAGCCTTCAGGAAATGTTCCAAGCGAAGGCCCAACACAAGAGATACAACACCACCAAAGCATTGGTGGATTGTAAGATGGCTGCTGGGACCCTTGTGAGTTCCCATGTCCTTAAGATAAAGGGGTATATAGATACCTTGGAGAAACTTAGGGTAGCCATTCCTCGAAGCCTGGCCATTGATTTGATCTTAGGCTCGCTTCCTGATAGCTTCAGTTTGTTCAGGTTGAACTATATAATGAACGCCATAGATAAGTCCATTACGGAACTGCATGGCATGCTTAAGATATCAAGTAAGACGTTAAGAAGACTACTCCGCCAGTTTTTATGGTAGAAAAGGGGAAGGGGAAGGGCAAAATTGGAAATTCTAAAGGCAAGGGTAAAGCCAAAGCAAAGAAAGCTAAGGATAAGAAGCCCAAAATTCCAGAGCCCAAACCTCCGAAGGAGGGCACCTGTCACCATTGCAACCAACTAGGGCATTGGAGGAGGAATTGCCCTAAATATTTGGAAGATCTAAAGAAGGGATGTGGGACTTCCACTGCTTTAGGTATCTTTGTTATTTATATCAATTTTTCTACTTCTGCATCTTGATTATGAGATACTGGATGTGGTTCTCACATTTGTTCGAATGTGAAGGGACTAAAAAATAAGAAGCGATTGATAAGAGGTGAAGTTAACCTAAGTGTTAGGAATGGCAAGGAGTTGCGGCTATAGAGATAGGCATCAATTTTTTATTTCACCTACTGGACTTATTAATTCTTTTGAAGGATTTTGTTTTAGTTTATTTTTATTCCCGTTGTGAACAGGAATTTTTTTTTAGACATTGATAGTTTCTTTTTATTATTATGAATAAAGTTATTTCCATTGAATGTTAAAGTTTTATTCTATGGTAATGGTTTCCTTAGAATAGCTTCTATTTTCTAAACTCAGAATAAAACAATAAAGTCCGCTTATAACATTGATAATATGGTTTGTTTACTTCGCGGTATTTATGGTCAATTTTAGTAGATATGATCTAATAAAATTTGAATCCTAAATATTTTGAAACGTTCAAAGAATGAAGTACAAAACAACTTAGTAAAAGTTTTAGAGCTTTTCGATTGGATCAAAGTGGTAAACACTTAAACTAAAAGTTTAACAATTATCTTAATGAGTGTGGAATTGTTTCACAACTCACTCCTCTAGGAACGCAACAGTGGAATGGCGTGTCCAAAAGGAGAAATCGAATTTTATTGGAAATGGTTCGTTAGATGATAAGTAAAACAAATCTTCCAATTCCATTCCGGGTTTTTCGCCCTTGAAATTGTTGCAGTTCTATTAAATATAATTCCTACTAAAGTAGTAGAAAAGACACCATATGAGATATGGATTGGGAGTAAGCCCAATATGTCTTTCCTACGGCTTTAGGGTTACAAATTTTATATTAAGAGTTAACATTAGATAAGTTAAAGCCCAAAACTGACAAGTACTTATTTGTGGGGTATCTTAAAGGATACTAATTTTACACCCAAGCGAGAACAAAGTGTTGTTGCTCATAAGGCTATTTTCTTAGGAAAAGCAGTTTATTCTAAAAAGAACGGCGGGAGTAAAATATAACTTGAAGGAGTTCAAGACCCACAAATTCCTACAAATGATAGTATAGAAATAGACACGATTTCACAAAGAGTTGTGGAAATTGAATCTATTACACAAGGAGTTGTATAAACAAGAGGTTTAGTGGGAGCAAAATATCATTTCTAATCTTATATATGGATGATATCCTACTAATAAGAAACGACATCCCAATATTGTGAAGTGTTAAATAATGGTTTGGGACGTGTTTCACTATGAATGACTTAGGAGAAGCTAAGCTAATACAGGGTATTAGGATCTATAGAGATGGATCACTACGCCTCTTGGGACTAAGTCAGGAAAGGTACATAGATAAGATACTGAAGAGTCAGTATGAAAAACTCCTAGAAAGGAATCGTTCTTTTGCAGTAATGAGTTGTTTTAAGTTAGAAGGATTGTCCTTTTACGCAAGAACAAATTTTCTATGTATTAAGTTGGTTGTTATGCATATATTGTAGATCTTAATCAAGAATTTTGTTGTGTTGTTTGAACGATAACACCGTTGCCAATTTTTCTACAAAGACTGAGACCGTTACTGCTTGAGAAGTAGTATAGGAGGTTGTTTGGAATTGGGAGTTCATTACTGGACTAGAATGTGCTAGGTCCAATTGAACTCGTTTGTGATAAAAAGAAGCCAATGCACAGGCTAAGGTGCACCGGTCACACCATAATTCTAGACATATACTTAGTAGCATTATAGAGATGATAAGGACATAGGAGATGTCAAGTTTTGCAATATTCTAGGCAAGAGTATTATTACAAATCCACTAACCAAGGAATTGGTTAGGCCTAAGTATGAGGGTCATATTAGGTCTTTAGGTTATGCAAGATTAGGACTAGTGTAACATCCGCTTGCTGGAAATACCGCGCAAGTGCTAATTACGTGCGCGACCCGGGTCCTATCAGGGCTCCGAGGTCGAGCGTTGATCTGGGAAACCCTATAGGAGACTGTAAATATTGTAAATAATAGAAGATGTATAACAAATGAAGGTTTTGTAAAGGCGAACATCGCATCCGAAGGCAAAGGTAGGCCAACAGAGCTTAACGGGCTCCAGAGAAGGTGTCGAGGACCTGAGCGAAATTTCCTGAAAAGTTATGTAGGGTCTTGGTAGTGCCTAAAACTGATGTCAAATATGAAGTCTCGGGAGTTTACTGGTCGCAACGGAGAGTCACAGCATTTTAAGAAAATGCGTATATAAAAGATATGTCGGGTTTTCTACGGATGGCATTTTCGTCATTTGGCCTAATTAAATTCCATATGATCACATGTGATGATCTTAGGGTAGGATTGGTCAAGAAATCAAGATGGGTGGATTGACTTAAATGGTAGCCAATGAGAGCACATACTTTTACTTAATAAACGAATCATAAAGTGGGAACAAATGAGTAAGGATGTAACTTGGCCATTTTGGCCTATAAATAGCTTAAAAATAACCAAAAAGAGGGAACCCTAAGGCACCCATAGGAGGAGAGGGGAGAAGCTATTTTCCAAGGTATTTTTCATTTTCAAGTTGAATTTTTATGGTTTTTAGTTATAATTTTAAGTTCTAAGTAGTTTGTAACCTAAGATTAGGCTTGAATCATTGATTTCCTATATGTATGATATGAACCCTAAGGTGGAAGAAAGGGAAAAAAGCTAGGGTTCTTGGATGGAGGTTGAAGATGAAGTTGAAAGTGGTGAAAAATGATGTTTTTAAGTTTTATTAAGTGTAATTTTGATAAAAATTTATAGGAATTGTTTAGGTAGGCTTAGAGTTTCCATACTTAGGATTTTTATTGATTATGTAAGGATGTCAAATGTGTAGGAAATCAAAAAGAAAGATCAAAGGAAGAGCACTAAAAGCTTAAGGGAAATAAAAAACAAGGTTTGGTACTTTAACTTTAGAAAATTTCCATTTTCTTCATTTTCTTTCCCTTTTGGCCGAATGGTATGTGCCCCAAATGTTATGTTTTTGTGTTTATATAATGTTTATATTTGTTCTAGACTGCTAAATATTAATTGGCATGCATAAGGAACCATTGAACTTAGTATACAAAACGTTACATAATTGATGCAAAAACTTTGGAGATTTCTTAATAAAAAAATCCTTGATGAGTTTTTGTAAAAGGACTTCATATTCCTTCTCCCTATATCATAAGATGTTTAAGAAAAAATTTTACAAGACAAAAATACATTTCCCCTTACCTCCACCAAGCTAGGCCGAATGGTCCTTAGGAAGGGAGCTCAAAATACCATTTTGTGTCTTGAAATCTTTATATGTCTAAACTCCTAAATCCTTAAATATAATTTTATAATTGCCCTGCCAACACTTAAAGTGATGTATAAAACTCATTTAGGATACCTAAGTTGGTCTTGAATGAGTTATATACTATCCCATTTAAGTTGATAAATTCACCAAATTATTATTCATTTCGCAAAATACTATTTATTTGGTATTTTTAGTTACTATTCATTTGGTAAAATTTTCAAGTAAATTCAAACGTCAATTAATCAAAAGGGAAATGCTGGAAATAAATTCATATGACTGAATAAGGACTAAGGGTCTAAAAATATGGGGTCATTTGTGAAAAGTCGGATTGTTGATCGGTTTTGACAAAAATGAATTAGTGTTAAAATTGAACTTCTTATAATTAAATAAGTACTGCATGGACTAAAAATACAAAGCTTTACTTGATTTTGGTCGAACTCAGCGGTAAGGGTACGACGGGTCATATATTGATATCATAGCGGTCCGTAGTATTATTGAAATTGAATTACTATTATGGAATGACGCCAGATTACTGACAAAGTCAGGTTACTTGCAAAGGTACCTGACAGTTATTTTCCCAACGTCGGGTCACCTGCTGGTGTTCTCGACAGACACTTAGCATCTGATGTGAAAATCTATTCAGTGATTTTAGTACTGCGGTACTGTAATTGTTGAATACATAACCATCATTGGATTCATTGGAATGCCTTATCCCAATGTTTTTCTATATGCCAGTAGAGCGAAATAAATAAAACACTAAAAAAGTAAATACGTATATTTTCTTGCATACTGCATTTATATTTTTGTTTTATCTTTTGAATTAGTATCTTCAACGTAATTTGTTTTGCGTTGTTTTTATTTAAAATGTATTTTGAATTAACTATTTCCAACAGTTAAAGAACCCACTGGGCATTTGTACTCAACGAGTTACTTTCTGTAACTCGCAAGTTAGCAGCAAAGACAATAGTAGATACCAGCATCAGTCCTCCGGCAGTACAAGGCAGCATCTAAGGTCATCTTTTACCTTATATAAGAACATTAATAGTGGCATGCATATAAACACTCATAGTACTCCCAGATAAATACTAGTGTAATCAAACATTTTAAAAAATCTTTGACATATTGTTTGAGTGAGTTTATCGCTTTCTGATATAGAGTGCTTGTTTCTGGATTATATCAGCAGTGAGGGTATAAGAACGATTGCCAAAGTGTTTGGGAAAAATTTTCTTTAAAAGATCCCAATGAATAGTCATAGGGACTACCTTTATAGTCGCTGTTACTATTCACTAACTGTCCTATGTTTAGCGGAGCTTTGGCAAATTTTTCGCAGAAATTGTTCAAAAATTTAATTAAGTAAAATGAAACAAAATAAATAATGAGCACTACATATCCATCTATAAGAATAAACTAGCATAAAACCGCTCCAATATTAGTAGGTAGCACTCCTTTGAGGTCTTTCCACTAGATCAAGATGGGGTGTTACAACTAGTGCTAGTGGGAGTTTGTTAGTATTAGTGTTAGCCCTAGCTCCAACTCGTTGTATCCGGATATTTAATTAATGAGAATTAAAATTCATCATTTTAGTATTCCCTGTGCAATGTCATTTGATAAATTTCCTTGAATAGTAATTCTACTTTAGTTATCAGATGCGTGATCTGGATAGTAAAATCTAAAGCATTAAAAGAATACTATTCTAAATATCCCTAGTCGATTATTATCATGGGAGTGATAATAAACTAAGACTAGTATGTACTCTATAAGATGATATTGTTTTACAGGTCATAGGATATGGGATATCAATTAGAGATACATAATATATGTTGGTGAACAGTGTATTGGATCGGTCCACTAAATGAGAATACTACATGTGGAAATAGGTCATAGGTATTTCTCACACAATTCTTATACTAGAAACCCTAGACCTGAAGTTGCTATGTGTTCTTAGATATTTTCTCGTATATTTTGACGTATTCCTAACA
>CATIWJ010257692.1:0-25076 GCA_949640765.1 Croton laevigatus | reverse complement strand
ACTTAATTTGAATTTCATTTACTTGGGTTTATATTTAGTATACTATGGTTTATTATTGTTTAATGGTTTATTTTATATTTACTAAAGGTTTATGGGTTTAATACGTGGTTATGGTGGTTTATTCTTTCCCTTACTTGTTGTCTATAAAATCTACAGACAAGAAATTTATACTTAACTATGTTTATTTATATGTGTCAGCCTAATCTCTTTTCTTTTTTTTTACAGACCGTAAATTTAATATGAAAAATTTTCACTTAATCTAATATTATTGATAAATTACAATTTGATCCTTTATTCAAAAATTATAATTTTCGGCTGTTACATATTATCTGGTGTGATAACTTAAGTGCAGCTTATCTTACTATAAATTTAATCTCTCTTTCGTCCGTGATCGGATTCGACAAAAAGAGCTTCATGTTAAGTTTATTAGTACTCAAGACCATGTTGCTGATATTCTAAAAAAATTGTTGCACAAAATCATGGCTTGCAATCCTTCGAGACAAGTCGTGCGTTCGTCCCTCCGGCTCCACTTGAGGGGCATGTTAGTGTATTGTAATTAAGTTTGTCTAGAAGCGTCTTACTTGGCTCTCAAGTCTATTGTAACTACATGTATAAATACCCTCACTTGTGATTAATAAAATTCATTAGCGACTCTCACTTCTATATGTGTTATTTTTATAAAATGAAACTATCCTATGTGCTATTTGTTTAAATAACCATTTCATACGATGATTAAAAAAAAATTCATATGATGCAAAATAGTCTGGCCCCATAATAAGGCAACGTTGTTAAGTTATATTTATGGATGAATGTTGTTTATGCAAAGATAAATATGTCTACATCAAATTTTCTTAAGAATAAAATGTCTATATCAAAGAATCATATGCATGATTATATAACATATCAATAGTTATCAAATAAATGCAAAACAGCATATTTGACAAAGAAATTTTTTTTTTTTTTTGCAAAGAATTTTCGTTGTAAAGAACTTTGACAAAGAAATTTTAAAAGGCCAAATACATAAACTTTCTCCTAAATTTTATATATTTTCTCGAATGAAACTCTAACTGAGTGATTACTTAGACACTTAAATTTGCACGAGTGACCACTTAAACAATTAAGGTTACACATTTTTAAATAACATACAAAATTTAGGGTTTTGTTCGGAAAAATATATACGTTTTGAATTTTCAACTAAAACTAGGCGCACACTCGTATGATGCGCCGATTGTGTAATACTATCAATTACAATTCCATGTTCTTTATTATAAATAAATAAACATAATATTAGAAATCACTTTCCTAAAAACATAATTTTAGAAATCACTATGAATTTACTTTAATATTTAATTTATTATTATTGCTTTACATTAATTATTTATAATACTTTGAAATAGTAATTTTTTCTTTAGTATTTTAAACAATAATAATGTTAATATTTTTATTCATACCTTAAGCAAAAGAAATAAATAATGAAAATTTATAAACTAGAAATATTATAATTTAATAAATTTATCATTTGCTTTTTGTTTTTATAACCACAACATATTTCTAAAAGAATTATATATATATATGAAAATGAAAAGTGTTTAAATTATTTCTTAAAAAAATAAGTAAGGTATTTGTCTCATTTTGTTGTACCACATCATCAGACAATCAGCATACACAGACTATTGATGAAAGGAATTAAAATTATGAATTTGGTAGTAAATATAACAACTTGTAATAGATACGACATAAATAGTGCATGTACCTTCTCCTAAACTAATGCTTTCTATTTGTCCTGAGCGCAACAACCTCCTCTCATTCCTTAATTTTCAGTTTTCAATCACTTTATTATTCCTTTTAGGATATAATATTGAAGATGATAGTTGATTATGATATGATCCAAATTCTTATCGAAAATGGGAAATTAATTAATGAATAAATTTTATTTAGGGGATAAAATAATCTATCTTGATATTCAGCAGTATGCATCTCTATAAGTTGTAAAATTGTTCATATTTCTTTAATTTTAAGTCACATTCACTAAATTATATCCGAAAGGAAAAGTTTGCTTTCTACAATTGATTGAAAAGGCATCAAATTTATTATGAATTTGACAACAAATTTGCATTTTTAGCCAATCACCAAAGAATACCTAGCAAATTTCGTGTATAATCATCTAATGCTTCTTTCTTCTTTTTTAATAAATTTATCATCTATTCTATAACAATTCTAAATTGGTTAAAGTTTGATTTTTTTTTTTCATTTTTTTCAAATTGTTAAAAGTTAGAATTTGATATTGTATTATATAGAAGGATGTTTTAGTTATGATTTTTTTTTATTTAATCAAATTAGCGAAATTCAGTTCCAGGAGCCTATAATAATATTTTCGAGCTTGATAAGCTTTTAGTAATGATGGCTACTATTTAATCATACATGATATAACTCAGTTATAGTCTAGTTGGTAATCATACGTTCGTAAAAATTATAGTTATAAGACATAGTTGTCTTAAGTTGATCTAACTGAAATATATAGGCCTATGCCGGTTGGTTTGATCTAAAACAAATTAATGATCTAGTATTAAGAATATATAATTATTTTATAAATTATCATAAGCAATAATAATATCACATCATTGGACATAACTAATTTTACCCAAAATATAAGAAATTCATTTCACATTTCCCAATTGCAAACTAACTAGTTGAAACATACCAGTCATAGGATGAACTATATATTTATCCAACTTGACGTTCCTAAACTAGATCCTTAACCCACTATAATATATATAAATATTCTTTTTTCGCTAAAACCAAATTTTGTTTCATAAAGCTAAATATGGCCATTGAATTGGGAAATGATATTTTCATTGTTCTAATCCCTTTTCTTCTAGCTTTTTTATTATCTCATCTAATTCTCAAACTCTTAAAACCTAAAAATCCACTTCTTCCTCCTGGTCCATATCCATGGCCAATTTTAGGCAACATTTTTCAAATAGGGAAAAAACCCCATTTAGCTCTAACCCATTTTGCTAATATATATGGGCCTATTTTTTCACTGAAACTTGGAACCCATCTTGTAATTGTAGGATCATCACAAGAAGCTGCCATGGAGATTCTGAAAACCCACGATAGGATTCTATCAGGAAGGTATATTCCTCATGTGGCTCCAACAAATAGAAGTCCAGAGCTTAAAAATCTTTCTCTTGGATGGACTTTGGAGTGTAATGAAAAGTGGAAATCTTTACGGACATTTTGCAAAAGTGAGCTTTTTTCTTCTAAAGCATTGGAGGCTCAAGAATGTAGAAGAGAAGAAAAGGTAATGGAAATGATTGATTTTGTTAAGAAAATGGAAGGGAAAGAAGTGAAAATTAGAGAAGTAGCTATGGTTACTGTTTTTAATATGTTAAGTAGTATTATGGTGTCGAAGGATCTTATGAGTTTGGAGAATCAAAAAAATGGAAATGGAGAAATGGGTTTGCTTCTTGAGAAGATATTAGTGTTGGCTTCTACTCCTAATGTTTCTGATTTATTTCCAATTTTGGGAAGATTTGATGTTCAAGGTTTGCAAAAGAAAATTATGGAATTGCATGGAAGGTTTTTTCAGATTTGTGAAGAAATTGTTCAAGAAAGGAGATTAGCTACTGGCTCCAGAGAAAGAGACTTTCTTGATACTCTTATTGATAATGGTTCAAGCAATGATCAAATCAATGTTCTGCTAGTGGTTTGTTCTCTCTTTCTAGATTTCAATTATATTACAGGGTTAATTATAATTTAGTTATCTGTTTTAGCATATTAGATAATTTAGTCCTTATGTTTTCAATATTATATTTTTTCATCCCAATTTTTTTTTCTTATTATTCCTTTCTATTTTTCTTATTTAATAATTTAGTTCTTTCATAAATTAAATTATTTAATATTTCAAAAAGTGAACACTAAATAATTGAATATTTTAAAGCATAGGGACTAAAAAGTTGAAAAATTTTTCATTAATATTAAATTTATTAGTCTTTCTATTTTAAAATATTAAATAAATTTAATCCTTTATTTTTTATAATACTATATTTTTTTAGTCTCTGAAATAATTAAAATGTCTAACGGTCACACAACATATGAACTAAATTATAATCAATCCTATATTATAAGCTTTTTTTTTTTTTTCTAGTTTAAGAGATGTCCAATGATCGCAAACAACATTTTGATCAACTAACCGGAACATACCCAGTTGGCATATGCAAAAATTTTTGCCTAAACCAAATTATTTTATTTGGATTTGGTTAATGAGGAGATATTTGGGTGAGGAAAAACTGAAAGATTGAATCTTTTGACTTTGTAAGAAATTTTATTCTCAATATAGTAACCCTATTTTGGTTATAAATTTTCAGGAGCTTCTATCAGCTAGCACAGACACAAGTAGCACAACTATTGAATGGACAATGGCAGAACTTATCAAGAATCCAAAATGCATGAAGAAAGTTAAAGAAGAACTCAAAAAGGAGCTAAATCAAGAAATAGTAACAATAAAAGAATCCCATATACAACATTTACCATATCTCCAAGCTTGTGTTAAAGAAACTCTAAGATTGCATCCTCCAGGGCCATTTCTTCTTCCTCATAGAGCCATTGATAAATGCCAAGTCATGAACTATACAATTCCAAAGAACTCGCAAGTTTTAGTAAATTTTTGGGCAATTGGAAGAGATCCGAAGAATTGGGAAAACCCATTGGAATTTAACCCAGAAAGATTTCTTGATTCAAATTTGGATTTCAAAGGTAATGATTTTGGATTTATACCCTTTGGATCTGGAAGAAGAATTTGTCCTGGTCTTCCTATGGCTGCAAAACAGGTTCCTCTGGTAATTGCTTCTTTGATTCATTTCTTTGATTGGTCTCTACCAGATGGAAAAGACTTTAATGATCTAGATATGTCTGAGAGTTTTGGTTTAACTTTGAGGATTGAAAAACCTTTACTTCTCATTCCTAAAATTAATGAGAGAGATTTGTAACAAGGTTCAAGCTTTATGGCTTATTTTACTGTAACTCCAGTTTTCCATTAATAAATTTCAAGCTTTATAGAATTTTCATTTGGTTAATGTTTAATTACAAAAATTAACCTCATGGGGAGAAAATAAAAACTGAAATCAGTAAATGTTATATATAAATAATCACTAAACACAAATGAACAATGTAACAATGACTGATAGAACATGCTACAAAGAATTTCTTGAATACTACATAAAGAATAAAATAATAATGAAACTACATAAAGAATAAAAGAATAATGAACTACTGACTCCAAATCCTATGGGATTGAAAGCCTAAAGAAAACAAAGAACTGAAGCAGCTACTACTGTATCAGTAACCTCATGGGGAGAAAATAAAAACTGAAATCAGTAAATGTTATATATAAATAATCACTAAACACAAATGAATTTCATTTCATACAAATGAACAATGTAACAATGACTGATAGAACATGCTACAAAGAATTTCTTGAATACTACATAAAGAATAAAAGAATAATGAACTACTGACTCCAAATCCTATGGGATTGAAAGCCTAAAAAAAACAAAGAACTGAAGCAGCTACTACTGTATTCATACAAACGATTTCTCGCACTATCTTTTTTATCTGCAACAAAAGAATGAAAGAATAATGACAACTTTTGCTACCTACAAAGAATTTCAGTGTCTCTTTTCTGTGAGCAAGAATGGAATGTAAATGTATCAAGAAAAATGCAAAAGAAAATGAAAAACCTTCAGCAATCAACTTGGCTGAGAAAAAGATGATGAGCTTCCCGCAACATCTGCTGGCGTCCACGCTGATACTGTATAGAGAGGCTGGTCCAACCAACTTAAAGTCACTGCTGATCCTTCTTCTTGCCCTTGTTTTGTAACTCTGTAATCTTCACATGAATACATCTTCAACAACATTTGGCATTGAAGCATTTCCCTTTCACTAATACCCGTGCACCGAAATCCTCCTTGCTCCATCAGTTTCTTCCACTTCTCAAAACTCTCGTGCCTTTCAAGCCTGTCGCTTCCTTCACAAGCAACTATGCTCCTAATTTCCTTTGCAAACATTTCCTCTATCTTGATCCTAACTGAGCTGTCTAATGGAAGGCTAGTAGAATCAATTGAGTCAAATATTGCAGAATAATACTTCAGAGAATTGCATACTCTTGATTCCAAATTAGGTGCATTGTGTTCTGCTTCTTGTTCTGCCATCAGGACTATTGTAGGATTTGTGCTTCTAATTAGCCCCAAGAAATCCCTTAATGCTCCTCCATTTGCATCATAAAGTATCTTGTGCATCTGGAAAATACAATTTACAGCCACGCTTTCCCCTTCCTTCACATGTAGCATCCAAAGCCTCACATCTTCTAACCTGTCCACAACTGGATGGAACTCAAAAGGCAGGTTCAATGCCTCCGCGAATCCAGCAAGCCGATCACCTGTCTCATTCAACTCTTGCTTGGACTCGCCTATGCCAGTGATTCTAACATGGATGGGAGGGTTGGATCTAGAGGCCAAGCTCTGAAACAAACTAGGCCACTGAAGCCCTTGCTTGATATCGAAGTCTATTATGTGAACTCTGTCTTTCCCTTCAAAAGCCCTCAACAATATCTCATTGGCAGTGAAATGAATAAACTTTGGAATTGGGCTAACCTGATTCAGAAGCCTAAGTGCAGTCCCTGAATCATCATCACCTCGATCAAACTCGCGAGGTGTGGTGATGTGGAAAATACGAGGCCAAAGTCTTGTAACTCTAAGAGCTAAGGCCTCGGTATAATAAGCACTAAGGCGACTAAGCACTTTCCCTTTTGGAGAAGCGAGATCGCCCAGTTTAGCTATACAATGATTGATCACTGCCATGTTCTTCGACCCAATCGCCTCAACACAAGCAGTAAGCAAACTAACTAGCTCAAATGCCTGATACTCCTCTTGGTGATTCTCCTGTGCGCCTTCCACTGTTGTTCCTTGTAGTATATGATGAGGATTCGTAGAGCCATTACCCACTTCATGCTCCACAACATGCTCACTTAATCTTAGCCCCAAACTGTGACTCTCTGATGATGCACTTGAACCTGAAGCTTCTCTTGCTGGCCTTTGACTACTCTCTCCTTCCTTTTCACCTAAATCAGTGATTTCAGTTATAACAGAATCCACCCATGGATTGTTTGACAATGGCAAGGGTGCTGAAATCACATCACTAGGAACAAAGCACACCCTTTCCTCATCTCCTGAACATGTCAAAGAGAAAGGAGCTTGTGGGTGAGGGTTTAGCCCTCTGGGTACCTCAAAACCCGACTGAAACCAAAAATTCCCACTTCCCAAATGGCCTAAACTTAAACCTTCTCTACCTTCATCAGATTTTATATTGCTCTCATTGCTCCCCCTTTTTCTCTTGACCCTATTAGAACAAGGCTCATCAACTGAACCTTGCTCTGCAAATCTCTTCAAGCTCTTACCTTTCTCCCAAAACTCATCTTTCACTGATTGAGTACTTGTTGTTGCTAATGGTGGGAGCCTGATATTCTGCTTAAGAGAACAGCTGCTGGTTTTGGATTCAAGAGATTTATCAACAGAAAGACCAACACCAACTGGCCTAATGGGGTTTGATCGCGATGATTCTTTTCGAGAGAAAGTACAAGGTAAGTCCAATCTCTGTGTGCTCATTGAAGGTAACTGGAAATGGCAAGCTTGAAATTGTGCTGGTGACTCACTCCTTAATCTATGCCTTGGTGACAGCAATGTAGAACTAGAACACCCAGCCAACATCCTCTACAGATTTCCAATTTTTCTTTTTTTCTTTTTTTGTGTAATTCACCCACCCTATTTTCTTCTTCTTTCCTATCTCTCTTTTGTTTCTATAACAAATCTTTTTTCAACTATGAAACAAATGGTTAATTTTTGAGTGTATCTCTATATGTAATTCATAAAAAATCTTTGCATGTATATACTTCAAAAAGAGAGAGAGACTAGTGTGAGTGTGTGAATATCTTTCTGAAGAAACCAATTTAAAAATAGGAATCCGATGAGTTGGTAATAACAAATCAATTTTCATAAATCAAAACGAAAAAATAAAAATCTCTGTAAGTTTCAAGTGTTCCTATATGGAAATGTGAGTATGCAATTAACAAAACAATGTTTAGAAACTAAATATAAAAAAAAATGAAAAAAATTCCCAACCCCCACAAAAGAATGAAAGAATTTTGTTAATCAATCTATGAAACACCTAAAACAAAACAATCATCGGATTCCAAAACCTTCAAAACAAACTCATTTAGAAAAGCTATGAACACTATCAACAACAACAACAATGCAATTCATTTCAAGCAAAGAAGAAATGTAAACACATACTTGGTGGATTTGGTTGCTTAAATCAGTAGAAATCAAAGAACCCACATCAGCATTTGAAGTGTGAAGAAGCAATTCCATGATTTCTAAAATGAAACCAAAACCAAAACCAGGTGGGGATTAACGAAGATCATACACAGCTAAAATCATCACTTCCTAGCTTCTTTCACTACCCAAACTAAGAAACCAGAAACAATTAAAAAGATTTGTGTTTTTATATGTACCAACCACAATGGTTCTTTCTTCTCTCTCTCTCTCTCTCTCTCTCACAGTCCCTGTGTTCTACTACTACTATACTACTACCCCTTCTAGTATAACTTCCATGGGTGTCTATATCATTAATTGCTTTTTCTAAATTCTGTGGACCTGTTCGGTTTTACCCAGCACTTGAAAGAAAAGAAAATGATGACTGTGAAAAAGGGTGTTCGAGAAGACTTGGGAAACTCTGTATGTGGGCCGTGGGATATTGATCAAACGGTGAAGAATCCAAGTCCAGGTGACCGTTGAAGGATGTCGGTGAAATATGACCGTTAGGGAGTTGGTGGTACGGAGGGGAGGTGTGGACGTGTATGGGTAATTTTTATCTCGTTTAGCCTCTTTAAGCGTGTCTAACCTGATCACCTGAGTCGTGGGTCACATGAGCCGCACGTGCCTGTCCCCACGATACCCGTTTCAATTGACCGTTGGGTTTTTAATAATAATACAACATTGCCTTGTTTCTGTTTATTTTATTTTTTTTTTTTCCCCTTTCTTTCCTATTGTTTGTTCCTTAACCACCCATTTTAAAGGGAGGAAGGGGGCCCAAAAAAAAATGCCACGTGGCGCCACCATGAGCCGCCATTAAAGCCTAATATTGTTCTAATAAACTGTTGTTTGACTAGATAGTTCAGCTGGGTCCTTGACTAGCAATATCCAAGTCACTCTTTTCTTAATTTCCTTTTGTGGATTAATTAATTAATTAATGTGTAGTAGGTCTTTTTCCTTTGTCGTACTTTTTAAAGATTAAGGGAAAAAAGGGCATAGTTTCCTTTTCTTTTTCATATTACAATAGTGCTCAAAGTTAGTAGCTTTTAAGCATATAAACAGTCCGGTTAATTTGAATTCGTTAATTTTAGCACCTGAAAGAGTGGTACAACTATCTAAAACATTTAACGTTTATGACACTTTAGAATTAAACCATTCTTATATTTTTACATTAGAAAATAATATTCTTTCAATCCTTTCTTCTAAATTTTGTTTGTTGGATGAGTGGGTTTAAGACAGGATTTTAATTTACAATGCTTGCATCCATTTTGTTTTGGTAAAACTAGTCTTACAATTGATCAAATAGACCAAATAAAGCGTGAGATAGGATGAATATGAACGATAATTATTTTTTTTAAAAAATGCATATATTTTTATATAAAATATAAAATGTATTGAATTCCTAGTATTTACCAATTGTCCTTCAAGTCGAATTGATTTGATATTTGTGAGTCAGGTGCCCATCATCATCCCAAATTAAGCTTTTCCAATACTTTTCATGATATCTCACTTTTAATTTTTAAAATTAAAAGACGAAATGACATGTATTCATTAATTAACCATAGTTTGATTATTTTGTCAAAAAAAAAAAAACATAGTTTGATTAGGCTTCTCTTATCTTATACAAATATGTTAAGAAATTAATTAATGTAAGATAGAACCAAATCGTGTAGGACACATGTTAGTTTGCCCAATTGACCTTTTACAATAAAAATAATAATAATGAACATGAAAGATTAAAGATCTCTTATTAGCAGCTATTAATCATTTTCAAAGATTACGTTACAGCTATTTTTAATGGGTCACCAAATTATTGACAAGTCTATCAAAATAGAAAATCTTGATTAAATTCTGAGCTTTTCTTTTAGGAAAATTCCTTGTTACTTGAGAAAAATATAAATTAAAGCACATACAAGATACCCTTTTATTTTTTTACGGTAAAACTAAAAATAAAAGTACAAAAACGAACTTGCAACGAAAGGTGAAAGGAAGGAACAATCATAATATACCATATACTTGTCCAGATAAAGTAAAAAAATTAAAGATGAAAGTGGTAAGAAAGTGATTTTTACTGTTGGCGCCTCATTCGAACAGGAGTTGCGGGTATCTATAGTTACTGACACAAGAAACGGTAATAATATATACTTTGAATGGGTAAAACGTACCCTACCAGCTGGATATACTGGGGTTCTCAACTGTTAAAAAATTTATATACCATAACTGGAGACAGGATGGCTTGGTTTGTCACATTCAAACCCAACAAAACCCACTAAAAATAAACAGACAAAAAGCTACATCATGCCTGTTAAAAAGTCCCTGCACATGTTAGTTTCCGGCCAGAAACAAATATTCTTATGAAAATAAAATGTCCTTCACTGCTTCAGTTATTTTGCTGACACCTGAATTTAAGAGAAGCAACCAAGAACTAACATAACCATCTGTCTAGTTATGGTGGTCCATTTCTCTATGACGAAAACATTCACAGGCCTATAAAGCCGGATAATCGTATCGACATTGTATCACCGCACATAAAAAATCCATAAGAAATGAAGCTCTATCCAATATCTTAATAATATCATAGATTACTAAATATGTACAACAATATTTCTTATCAACTATATTAAGCACCCATGAAACAAATTCCAACCATAATCGCGTACTGCCCATCGAGTAGGAAAGTATGTATTCGTCTACCCAAATTCCATGCATCTTGTCCAAAACAGTACAGATTCAAATGAAAAAAAAAAAAAAAAAAACCCAATATGATGTATAATCTTAAACGGAGCAATTTTTCTACAATTCCTACGAGACATTTGTAATTTCTAGGCCGACTCCAGAAACAAGGCCTCCTGTTTGCTAGTCAAGCCAAGTTCATTTAGTGTCAGCGAACTCTCTCCATCACTGAAAGCACGCCTTGGATAGGGTCTTACCTGTTCAAATAACAATAAATTAAGGAAATCTCTATACATGATGCAAAAATTCTCCTGAAACAGAAGTAACATAACAGAATTATTAATTAACAATTACCAGTTTATAACTGCCAGGCTTGACTGCCCTGCTGATATCTATGAAGTCAAATAGAGACTGCAAAGCAAACAACATCGACATATATAAACAAATAGGGCGGATGTAAGGATAAAATTTTACAAGCTACTTTCTTTACAGAACATACCCGTAAGTTGTCAGACTTGAGAAAACGGCGGCCACGCCGGGTGCCATCAGGCATCCTCACCAAAAGTGTCACAGCATTCTCATTATCTGGCAATGGTTCTTGAGGCAGAGAAGCTTCTTTTGCTGCCAATTGTCTTTCAAATTCCTGATAGGAAGAAGTGCAGATTCACCAGTCATAAGTGTTACCCTTTCATTCAGCAAGAAGAATACAGAAAACCATTGCTTGCTTGGTTCTAAAATTAAACAGTATAATACATAATTGCCAAGGCAAAACAAGAAAACCCAAAACATAAAGGTAAGAAGTTAAGATCGGGTTTAACGATCATCAAAAACTTCTACTTCACCAGAAAAAATATGACATGCTATAATAAAATTGAACAAAATGGCAATTACATTTAGATTACAACATATAATATATTGTTAAAAGGAGAAACTGCGCAATGAATACCTGTTCTTCCTCCAATTTCCTACGAGATTCTTCCTCTTTCTGCCTCTCTTCTTCAAGAGCAGCTCTCCTAGCAGCTTCTTCTTCTAAACGACGAGCTTCAGCTTCCTCCAAGGCCTTCATCTCCTTTTCTCTGTCTGCTGCCAATGCTGCAAGATACTCATCATCCTGCATCCACCAAATAAGTTTGTGATCAGAGCATTATGGATGGTAATAATTGTTCAAAATCTTGAATCTTTATGTTCAAGCAGCAGGCAACCAAAAATTGAACCTGCTGTTCACGAATCAGCCGCTGAGCTTGTAAGGATGGTGATGGAGGACGTGGTATCCGCTGCGAATAAGAGCCTTCAGGTTGCATGAAATGATGAGGTGCATATGGAAAGCGATATCCAGTCCCTTCAGGAATTCCTCCAAACATTGCAGCCTCAAGCATGACAGCTTCATCATGCTCTTCAGAAGAGATGCCTCCCCACTTCAATTTGTTAAAGACAAAAGCTAAAACATATTAGTTCGCCTATAAGCATCCAAGAGGAGTCCATTTTGAAATTGCTTAAGACTAATTATAGAAGGAAAGTATAAAAGGAGACCTCATCAGATTCAAAATCATTTCTATTGCGCTCCGAGTTACTTATATTATTCTGTCGAGGACTGGATGGTGGACTAGCCTCAATAACTCCAACGTCTCTGGCTGATTCCACGGAACCAGATGATGTACGCCTTGATCGATTCCTAACAAGAGGCAGTTCCTCAACATCTTCAGTTTCATCCTGAATAGACAATCTTCCTGACCTCAACCTAAACCATGAAAAATGGTATCAATCAAACTCCAAACCTCCACTAAAGGAAGAAGAATGCCATAGCAATGACTGCTGAGCGCTGGGTTATGAAAACAGATTCGCAAAATATTTTCTAAGAGCAATAACTGATATACCTTCCATTTGAAGTTGCCACAGTGTCCAACTCCACCTCATTTGTCTTAGAAACTCCCATTTCTGATGCTTCAACCTTTCTGGTCTCCCATATTGCTTTCTCTTGTTCTGCTGCCTGGTACCATTCCAATATCCAATGAGACAAAAAGGCCTATATGTATTTTTTAACAGACAACAGCAAACCTTTTCTCCATCTTTTAAGGGTAGATTGCATCAAGGAATGAGAAAGAGAATAACAAAATGAAAAAAAATGCAACCTCTCTCAAACAAGCAAGAACGTACATACTGCATAATGCTTCTAACATTGTGGGTGGTCTTCAAGGAGAACAAAAATTTAATTTTCTTCTTGAACTATTTGAAGGCTATTTTTATATTGTTTACACCTTTGACTTTCATACCATTTCCTAGCACACACTGCTTCTAAAACTATTTGGAGACTCTTAAAATGGTTTACGCCTATGATTTCCATACCATAATAAAGCAACTACAAGCAAGAGAAACAAGCAAGAGAAACAAGCAAAAGGCAAATGACAAATATCTCCAAGGACAATTGATGCATCATGATGAATACATTAAGTTATAACATAAATACTTCTATTCAGGAAAAAGGAGAACCCAAACAGTGAACATATTATAATCTCCTCAATTGCACAGATAAAAGAATTTGTTCAGTTGCTCACCTCAGCTTCCTTCTTTGAAGCCTCTATAGCTGCCCGAATCATTTCTTCTTCTATGTCATTGCCATAGTCTGGCACATTATCAAACTCAGGAGCACTAGGCCTAGTCTGTCTGCCATGAACACCATCGCCAGAAACATCGCCTCTTGGCTCAGTCAGTGATGGAGCTCTTCCGATCAGATTTGCTGAAATATCATCATCATCATCATTGTCATCAACTATGACAGTCCCACGAATGTCAGGACCAGATGCATGTTCAGTGTCTGTTACATCCTCAATGATAGGTCCATGGCCAGGACGACTAGATGAATCATTACCATCCTTGACCTCTATAGGTATCTCTCTTCTCTCTCTTGGTTGTGAGACAAATGGTGCACGGTTCATTAAATCAGGAACACTGTCAAATACACTTCTACTGAAATGTGGGTCAAGAAGCGAAAAAGGGTTAATTGTAGTAGCCTCAGATAAAAGCGACATAGGATTTCTCCTAGGTGCAACTTCAACCGGATCATCTACATCCATAAAATCATCTTGAGGTGCAACAACAGAAGTTCCACGTCCACTACACAAGGGGAAAACTAAAAAATCACTCTTCAAGTCTTGTGAGGAGAAAGCACATTACAAAATCTAGTAACCAGAGAAGGGAAAATAACTATGGAAAAAGAAAAGAGCAATAAGTAATGGGATGAAGATGAAAAAATCACTGACGTGCTTCTATCTCCTTCACTGAAATGTGCATTGACAGCTGCATTAAGATCACCATTATGCTCCTAATTGCAAAGAAAAAATGTATAAGTAATCACAAGAGTTCAACCATTCAAGCAATTGAAATTATAAGTCATTGCACATGAAACAGTTCCAAAATTCTAACAAGCAAAAAAGCATCATCCTTGAATCTATACACAACACAAGTTCAAAAACTACTCATTTACATCTACAAGCAACTCTGAGAGCCTGAAGTATGGGAAAAAGTATAAAACTACAAAAAATGTTTTTTGGAATGTTTTTTGGTTTTCCTATCATAATACAACCAGTTGCTGTCATAAACGATAAACTTACCCAAATCCTCATAGTTCAAAAAGCACATTTCTTTCAAAAGATTTTTATTTATGTCTAAAATAAGAGGAGAATAAGAAGTAAATGGCATAACAGTGAGCAGCATGAGATGTCTTTGGAATCTCAAAGAACAAAAAAATTCCTTCAGATGCTCTCACAAAAATTCAAAGATGAAATGGCCTATCAATAAACAATAGCATCAACGCATCTCATCTCATCTAGCTGCTTGAGGCAGAGATTTATTGATTGTAATACTCGTACTAAAGCATCAAAGCTTCTTCCACTTGAAACTACAACTACATGGACAATTAAACAATAAGTAAGAAGATGGAATTAAATGGATGAAATTTAAAACTTTGCGACATTGGCAATGATAAACCTTTCTGCCTGTTCAGAAGGACATTGTCTTGATGCAATTCAAAAACTAGTACAATCAACCAATCATAAACAAACTCAATTAGAATATTAGAAGGAAAAAACTTTAAGAAAACTCCAAATTTTATGGAGAAACAGTCTCCACATCAATCATCAGCTGAGCTTAATAATGGGGACTAGTCTCTCAATCAAAAGCATATATCTTCACTTCCTCCATTCATCCTAGCAACTACTCGAAAATGCTAATCATCTAAAGTTACAAAATTTGACCCAAAAACTACATCAGCAGCATCAAATTAATGTTAACAATAATACTAACAATCAAATTCACACCAGAAAACAAAAATGCAACCGCACATTAGCTGCTAAAACAAAATCAATAATGCAAAGAAAATTTCTTCAAAAAAACCCTAAACAAACACAATCCAGCATCAACCTAAATATAAAACAAGGTAACATTTCAAAAATTATCTAGCAATCACAATAAAAAATTACAAACAACAAAACAAACCGACAACCGATCAAAATTTCAAAAACCAAAGAGAATTACCTCAAGTTTTTGAACGGCAAGAGCTTCGTTGACGCCAGTGATGCTCATAAAGGTATCGATTGCTTCCTGATTAGGCCGAGCCATACTGTTTTCTGAATCGATAAAGGAAATAGTAATAATTAGTAATGTTAATAATAACAGTATTTGGTTTTTTATGGGAAGAGAGAGAGGGATAGTTATTTGTTGAGGAATCTGTAGAGAAGGCTTATATAAATATATTAATTATTGATAATTGAAATTGAAAATTGAAAAAAGGAATTGTTTGGTGAGGACAATTAGGGGATGGTTAAGAGAAGCAGTTTCTCCAATATTCCACGCTTCTTCCTTCCTTGGTTTTCTTTCAAGAAATTGGGCTTCTTATGCATACTGACTTGGTGGGTAAGTCGCTTTGCTTTCTCACATGGCTGCCTCGAATCGAACTGCTTTTATTTTTTGGCTACGTGTTCTACTTTTACAAACTCAAATTGCTAACCCTCGGTTTTAAGTTATGGTATTTTCAAAAAAAAAATATTTTAGCAGCGTTTAGTTGTTTAAACAGTTAATTAGCTAATTTTAGTGTCCGTTTATAAAATTTTAAATGTACAAATTAAGAAAATTAGCCTTTATAAATCGCTAACGCTAAAAAATTAATTGGCAAGATATTGCCAATACAATCTACTTGCAATTGCAATTAGACTTGTCCATGTGTCAAACAGCCATGCATTATAAGCGAAATCCTCTTAAGACTGATTAATCCGGGCTTAATAAAATTTTGAATCATGAACCACTCAAAATTGATAGTTTCTACTTGATTTAAATAGAATATATTTTTCCTCAAAAATAAATAAAATATTTTTTCTCAACTAGCAGGAAACTGGAAGTTTGAAAGGTTTGGAATTTACTTATTTGAGCCATCCCAAATGAGAATCATTAGTGGAACCATAAACTAATTGTAATCAAAACAATCAACTTATAGGTCGACTAAAGTTAAGAGTTTAATAAAAACCGTCAATTCCTGAACCAGGACCAAATACACAATAAATACAGTTTTTTTTTAAAAAAAAAAAAAAACCCATAGTACATGGTTGGTAATTGAATAAAATATATCATTCTAATGCGAAAAATATATGTTAATGTGGTAATATTAGGCAACCATGATTTAATTTGCCAAAAATGTGAAGAGACAAGGAGGTGAGACTTTCATTCCTTTTTTCTTTCTTTTTTTTTTTTAACAGAGGTGAGACTTTAATTCTATTTCAATACTTAAATCAGTCTACTGTTGAAAAAAAAAAAAAAAGAATAAAGAAATCTGAAATTAGACTTAGATATTTATTTCCCTAAGTTATAACTTAAGTCTTAATCTCACCCTAAGATATGTTACCATGGCCCCACCCAAGGTGAATTCATTTGTCTAAGTTATTTACGCCAAACTTCAGGTACTCCAATGTAATTCTACCCGATAATTAAAGTAGTACGACGTCGTATCGAGTAGTTCCGAACGCCATATTCTTATTCCAAAGTCTGTCTGTTCTGAATCTCTCTTTCAACAGTAGCCAAAAATGGCGACGAAGAGCAAAGCAGAAAGCAAGCAAGAGAAGGAGAACAAGAGAGTAGGATTTTGGAGATGGACAATTTCCTCAGTGATCTTAAGGCTCATTCTTATTTACTTATCTCAAAATCTCAATTTATCTTCTTGGCCCGAAGTCTCCACTCCTCTCACCTGCATACAACGCCGTATCTTCCTCTGCCCCTCTCCATCTCTCTTTTTTTATCTTACATTTGAATAGCCTGCACTAATGTGAATTGATTTTTTTTTGTTGGCTGTTGTAGTGGCTGAAGGTTACTGGTTGAAGCAATTATCGATGTCTCCTTATGCAGGTTTGATTTTAGTTTTAATTAAATTTTAATTTAAGCAAATGTAGGTGGATTGATCCAGAAGCAGTTATTTTTGCTGTTTGGCAATGTAGGATCTATGTACCATGGTTCTCCATTGTTGCTCTCATTGCTTGGACCTCTTACTGTTAAAAGGTAATAGCTAATGAGATTAGTTTTTGACTGATTTTGTTTAGTTTCCTTGTTTTTATTCATTATATATATATATATTTTTTTTTTTTGAAGAGTTTCAAGCTGAATTTTGTTAAAAATTATTTATATTTGTACACTGTGTTATATTAACTACAATTTTTGAATCCTAATTAAGTTTTTCCTATTTTGGGGGGAAAAATAAACTGAAAATGTTTTATTTGATGGTGCAGAATTGAAGGGCTACCTGATCATGTATTTTGCAGGTAAGAATAAGACCACTGTTCTCTTAATCACCAGCTTAGCTAACACTTTCTGCATTTAAAGTCATGGCGCTTGATTTTTCACTTTTTCATGTTTCTTGAGATAGAATCTATTGTTTTTTAACTGTTTTTGTGTGTTCTAGAGTACTAAATATTGGTCTGTTTCAATGATTTTATGAAAAATTATTCAAATCCTGATTTTATTGTCATGTGATCACTGATCAATTAATCTGTGTCTAGCTTTATTTTGAAAATGGTTGTTGTTTAAAGTAGCTATAGCTGAAAATGTATCTCCAGTAATATTTTTGGTAACTTTTTAGTTTCGTTTAGAGTTTGGACGGTATCAATGATATAAAGGTTAGTGTTTTATGGTAATTAATCATTTTCTTGATCCGTTTTGGAATATTGAACCAAATCCTTGGGATGATGTTTGTTCTTTTGGTTGGATTGTAGGGGATGTTATGCTTTAAGTGTTTTATATTTGTATTATGCTTCATTCTTGTACTGTTCAGCTTTATTTTTTCACTTAGTGTTATACCTTTTCTAGATTTCATCAATTAATTAGTCAGGCATTTGATATCAACACATTCTCATATACAGTTTGCTTTTTGTCATCGCAGATGTTATCAGTGCTATGCTTATTCGTGCAACTGGCTGGAAGCTGCAAATGTCATATAGACAGAGCTTGATGGCACTTGATATTGTTAATGTACTAGAAAGCTCAGGTAATCTGAAAGTGCCCTTACTTGTGTTCTGGTATGGACTGGATATCTTAGATATTTTAGGGTAGGAAATACATGCACATTTGATATCCTTAAAAAGAAGGAAACATTTATTCAGATTAAAAACTAAAGGTCAAATGCCATGAAAGAGAGAGCCTCTGGTTACCTTGGCCATTTTAGTTCCTTAGATTCACATGTGTTTTTATGCATTGTGTCAGTTAAGATCATTTTGTGTAAAAGCAAATTCTGGTGCCTTTATAAACATAATACTGTAGATGGAATTATATTGAGAAGCATGAATTCTCTCTCCCCTATCCTCTCCTTTTCATCAATCTTGTTTACAGATGCACTTCCTTCAAGAGATATTGCTGCTCTCGTGTACTTATGAAATCCATTCACAATAGCTGCGTGTGTGGGTTTGTCAACTTCGCCAATTGAAAATCTTTATGTAGTGCTGATGCTTTATGGAGCTTGCGCGCGTAAGTTGCCAACATCATTTTCTTGTATTTATTGATTATATCTTGGATCATCAAAATAATATATGCCTCCTACTTCAAGAAATTTTCACTTCAATTCTTTCCATAAGGATATTTTACATCAATTATCAACTTTACATGCAACTGTTCGTTACTGGTGGACCTTAAAATATCATGATATTTGTATCTATCATCTTAGAGTGATGTGCATTGAAGTACTTTCCATGACATCATTGCAGGCATTCTACATATTTGAATTCTCTTGATTGTCTTTCACAGAACATAGGGTAGTAGGGTTTATTTGCATTGGTTATTGTGGGTAGAGTATGGATCCTCAACCTCTTGGTAGCTTTGTTTCTTTTTTTTGAATTGAACATTGTTATTTGATGGACCACAGGGCTAATTCCCCTGGCAGCTTTTGGATGGGTGGTGGCAACACATTTATCTCTTTATCCAGGAATTCTGATTATCCTAGTTAGGCCTCTTTCCCTCCAGATTTTTTTTCTTAAAATTAAAATTCTCACTTCAAAATGCATGTGAAATGTCTTTTCCTCTTCTGCCATGTGTAATACTTCAGATAATCAGTTATCATTCAAATTTGTTCCAGATTATCCTTTTATTAGGATTCGGTCCAGATGCTCCACCATGGAAGTTGTTCCTACAGAAGGAATTTGATAAAATTCCAGAGAACAGTAGTGATCCAATAATTATGTTTTCCTGGAGACCTGTCATGCTACTTTTGTTATGGATTTCTCTATAGTCTGTCTATGTGTTAGTTCTGTACGGCATTTCTGTGAAGCAGTATAGTAGCTTGTGGGAGATGTTTCAAAGGTATCAGTTGAATATCATAGCCTGTTGCGCATGGCTTGATCAAAGTATGCTATTGTTGTCATTTAAAATTCTTGTTGTGATGGTTCTTGTATGTGTGGCCCTATTTTGCAGGACATATGGCTTCATTCTTACTGTGGAAGACTTTTCACCAAATATAGGGGTCCTATGGTAAGTAGGAGTATGTCATTGTTATTCACAGAGCATGTAGTAATTTGATGCATGGGTTTTCCACTTATACATCTATATAACTTTTGATTTCTATTGCAGGTATTTCTTTGTTGAAGTTTTTGATTTCTTCAGAAATTTCTTTTTGATAGTTTTCCATGCAAATATATTGTTCATGATATTGCCATTAGCCATAAGGCTAAATCACAGACCCTGCTTCTTGGCTTTCATCTATGTTGCAGTATCGTCAATGCTTAAATCATATCCATCAGTAAGTTCTCGGTTTTTGGCATAGATATTCCTTTTTACTAAGATTTATTCCCATGCTATGTCAAAAGTAGACTTTTGAGCATGTTCGATGTATGGTTTGCACGTAGACATCTGTTTTGAGCATGTTTTCTCTTTGTAGAGTTTTACTTCAACTTGTTTGTATGAACTCATTATGCTTAATTGCGGTTATGTGGCTTGAACTTTCACTTTTCTCAATAGTTGTCCAAAAAAAAGAGTGAATTTAGCATTAGGTGGTATAATTACCGGAATTTATTGTCAGGTTATTTATATTTAAACTTTGAGGCATGTAGAACTTGGGACTGTTTGACTAATAGAACCAGCCTTTCTTACCTGCTTTTGGCTAGAAAAAAGTGCAAATTTATGGGATTTGATTCATGGGGAGTTTGCATATGGTCATTCCCTTTTGATGGTCATTTCAAAGTTACATACCCAGAAAAATTGATTTGTGTGTTTATCTTGTTTGGGATGCCAACATCATTTAACAACTAGATTGGTCAAATCAATTGTGACAAAAGTCTTCTATCACATTAAGCAGTTGTCTTCTATTGACATCCAACCTAACAATCATGGCAAGAAATGAATTTTTGATATGCATCACAATGTCATATTATTCTCTATCAGTTTGTTTATTTGAACCTAATCGGTATACATCTTTGTGTTTGTGTTCAATTTTGACTAGGTTGGAGATTCAGCTCTATACTTAGGTTTGTTGGTTTTGTTTCTTGATGAATTAACAGGTAAGTAGGTAACTTACTCTTTTTCTTACTCAAACAAAAGATCTTGTTCTGGGATTTTACATCTTTGTATAATGTCATGCAGATATGCGGTTCTCTTTCTTCATCTTTTGTGGATATTTTGGGGTGTCTCTCCTTAGCCTTGTGATGCACAACCTATGGATTTGGAGGGTATGATTTTTTCTTTTTCTTTTTCTTTTTTTTTTTAAACAATTTGTTCTTATTGGCTAAACTAATAGCCAAAGATCTATACCATGGCTTATTTGTTTAAATTGCAGGGTACTAGAAATGCAAACTTCTATTTTGCTACTGCAATTGGTTATGCTTGCTTGCAGGTATATGCGGTTTCTGTTCTTTTCATTACCATTTGATGACACAAAAGTTTCCTTGCTCTGTTCCATTTCTACCAAATTTCAGAATCTCAATTCATTTTATGTTTCTTATTTGATTGATGCATGGTGACCTCAACTTAAGCAACGTTTTAAACTTATAAACAGCATGCTGAAGTGTTGCTCAAAATTTTTTGAACTTATGATTGGCTTAATAGTAACTTAGGGCTATTGCTTATTTTTAAGTAACTCTTAAACTTGCTGTAGTCGTCAGTGGTCTGGCAATGATCTGGCCACTTGTCCTCTCTCTATCTCTCCCTCAGTTTCCTTCTTTTCCCCCAACCTCTTTACATTGTCAACTGTGTCCATAGCCATTATTAGCTAATAACCAAAAGGGTGCCATTGCTTGTTCAAGCGTGTTGCAGCCTGCCAATGTCTTTGGCAATGGTTACCCTGCTGCTCCTACATAGTTTGCACATCAGGAAAATCATGTAGCCCAATATTTATGATTTATTCTTCTTCTTGTTTATACTCTCATTCTACTCTAAATATCTACTTTGGAATTCTTGTGTGCATATTTAGAAAACAATCAATCACTTCAAGATTTTAAATGTGCACTAAAAATTTAAAGCAAAGTGACCATTTTGAGTGGGAAGAAAAAGAGCAAAATGGACACTGAGAGTGGAATGTAATGTAATGAATTAATATTAATAAATAATAAAGAAGTTACAAATAAAAAGATAAATTCTAGTTTTACATAACATACAACAAACATACCCTTTTTGGTTAGTTAACAATTTCAGCTGCTTGTAAATTACTACTTGTTAGCCATATTAGACAAATAAGTATAACTGCTTATAAACACCTCATTCTCTAGCTTTAGCAAATAGTTCACAACTTGTTTTTAAAAACCTTTAAGTTACTTTTAACTTATAAGCAATAGATATTCAAAGCTTTAGCTAGTGAGTTAATTGACACACTACATAGTTACTTTGGTTTCTGTGATAGACAATCTAACATTGGCTTTTTTTTTTTCGCTCTGTCTTCCTAATATCGTTTTGCAGATTTTTTTGGTGGTTGAGGGTGCTAGTGCTATGCTTAACCATGATAGGAAGCTAAGAGAGATATCTGCTACAATAATTCAAGACAAGCTTGGCAAAACGCTTAAATATAAGAAATCTTAGGCATTCTCTAAAGCAGACATATCCAATATGATAACTCTCCAAGCCTTCCAAGCCCAAAATACTTCATCGGTAAGAAACTTTTCTCATTGCAGTCTGCTTTGCGTAATCTGGGGTCGCTCTTCATGAATGGAAAACACTGGCATGCTGCATCAAGCGACATAACATAACATGTTAACAATTTATTAACACTCTACATAGGATTGTTTTCTGAATTACTACCTGTGATATTTATTGTTGTACACTGGTACACTCTACATAGGATTGTTTTCTGAATTACTACCTGTGATATTTATTGTTGTACACTGGTATATGGTTTGTTCAGTTCTACCCAGACCCAGTAGAATAGTCTATTCATCTGTAACGTACTCATTTTTGTTGCATCGTATTATAGTTTTATCAAATTTTGTACTGATGTAGCTCGACCTTATCTATATCTAGGCTTGCATAATGCTGGGATAAAGTAGTTCTCTCAATAAAGGAAAAGCAGTTTTTGAGGCGAGGATATTTCGATTTATTGGAAAATACATAAATGATACCAACTGGCAATTGCCTATTATGAGAAAGAAGCTTATTTTCTTACAGCCTAGCTCTTTATGGCTTGTCTAAGATGCAAGCCAGTTTGATATTTGACCTTGGGACAAGGGGGACCCAAAGCCTGCTAGTTATACCAATATTAACTTACACATTGATATGATTAATCCAACTATGAACATAATTATTTAAAGAAATTGAAGTTCCTGCAATATGCCACAATTAATAATCAGTTAATACCAATTGGATAGTAATTTCTCAAAAAAAAAAGGATTTTTTTTTTCGAGAAAATACTTTCAAATTGGTCTTAACTTTTTTTTTTTTTTTTTAAGAAAATACTATCCAATTGGTCTTAACTGAAAATTATGAAAATTTACAAGTAAGCACGAGTTTGATTTAATAAAAATAGGTTAAATAAGTTAGAAATCTATTTTCTACATGACCTTGTTATCTCATTTCATAAATGGATCAGTGTTATTTGCATGTTAGTTGTATTGCTTACCCGTGTCTTGACCCATTTTAACATTATAGTTAAACTAATTTATATTGATGGATGAGGATTCATCCTTTAACTAGTCTCGAGTTCTTATATAGCGCAGTTCCCTTGTTTTTTACTCTTCCACTTCCTTTGGAATTTGAATTGAATGGAGGTGGAGAAGACGGTCTAACCCTACTTTGAATTAGGTGAGTAAAATCTACCTCTAAAATGGCACAAATTGCACTTCAAGTGTAATTGCAACAGAGAGTAATATAATTCATCCATGAATGTTGAGTACAGTGCTGTTGCAAGGTTTTGTACTTACCAAAAGCTAAGAAGGCCATATTTACTAGGCTAGCATGAATTTATCACTTGATCAACCTAACCTTCCAATTTTTGTATTTAGTTTTATATATTTTCCATCTTTCTAATTATGCCTATGTGTAGCTAATATTGCTGAAACTTTTGTATGTATTGTAAAGTCCATCTCATGTTAGTGTCTTTATGTGAGCAGACCAACTAGGTTTCCCCTTTTTTTTTCTTGCCAAATCCAACTAGGCCTCCATTGTTGATAGACAAACGTGGCTAATTATTTACCATAAAAGTTAACCCTTACTAGTGACAAAAATTGCTTTCATACTCTACTTAAAAAAATTTTATATATATTGTTCTACAAAACGTTACATGAAGATAAATTCACCATTTTCCAATTTTTTTCCTGCATATCTATAAAAATATATAATACCTAAATTTTGGCTACTGATTTGCACAACAAGAAAAGTCTAAGTACTGACGTGACAATATATTAATAAATCATAAACTTTATTTTTGTTTCCCTCCTTTTCCGTCTTCAAATATTACTCTAATTCAACTATTAGGAATAAATAATAATTATTGCATGATTGTTTTACAACTTAAATTAATAATGTTTGTTTTTTATTTTCTAACCACTAAATTCATAAGTCTAAAAGTTTTATTTGATTATAAGATTGAAATGCGATAAGATATACACTCATATTATATCTATTTTCCTTTCTTTAAAAAAGACACATTACACTTAATAATATTTGACTCAATATATAACAAATAACACTTCTAAACATTCACATAATGCAAAATGTAGTTCCAACAGTAATAGAAAAAGTAAAATCTACGCATAACGACTGGTTTTATTAAAATTACTGATAATCTTCGAATTCCAAATCCAAGTGCTCCGGGGAGTAAGCTTGCCTGTAAAAATATGGGGGCTGCCGGTGGCGGCCACTTCGATGATAAAGTCAGTAATGGTGACCATAATATATTTGAGAGGAGATTAATAATATATGGAGAGGAAAGAGAGAAGAGAGCTTAGCTTAAATGGTGGTTTGCAGGAGTATTTATAGAGGAGTCTTGCGTGTATTCCACTAATTATAATCATGATTGTCACATGGGTGGTGGTCCTGTCATAATTAGGGGTGTGCAAAATCCGAACCGAACCGATGTGAACCGAACCGATCTGA
>CATIWJ010257648.1:0-17184 GCA_949640765.1 Croton laevigatus | reverse complement strand
AGCATAATATTAAAATATGAATTAAGATAATATTTATAATACAATATAATTTGAAATTATCTCTTTCATTATAATTCAAATAATAATTAGATTAATTGATTAATTAATTAATAGTTTGATAATAAACTAAATGAAAATTTTTAAATATAAAAACTACGCATTTCATGTTTTTTAAATGCACATACTTCATGATATTGACATGAGATGAAAATGAAGGAGCAAAACAATAAATAAACCACTAATATGATGAATTATTGAATATAGATAATATAGTATAATTATTGATTAACACTCTCGGTTAAGTGTACTTCAAGGAATAATGTAATGACAAGTGCGTTTATAACCCTAGTGATAGACTTAGGTTCGAATCCCCAAATTTCCAATTTCAAAAAAATTCTCTATTAGATCAAATTTTGGAGGTTATTGTGAAGGATTAGAATACATAAAGTATGTTAAGTTCTCTTGGGTTAAAAATTAATATAATAAATTATTATCTTTGCTGATAAAAAATAAACCATGAAAGTCAAAAACTGAATTTGTTACTTATTTTTTTCGAAACTAATTTGAATGATCCTAAGTCAGTTGTGAACAGCGATAGCATCAATACTAGGCTGAGCATCTGTATTCACAACTAACCGAATCACACGAGCCAAATATTTTATTCAAAATAGGTACATATTGAATGGAAACTGAACCACTAATATCATAAAACAAAATCAGAGCTCGGCCTATAGGAGGATCCTCAAACCTATCCACTAATATCCTAAAATTGAGCACGTTACTTATTTTGAGTTCTATTGAAAGAAAGAAAAACATAACACAAATAAGCAATTGTCCAAACAAACACTTGTAATTTTACATTCTAAAGCAAAATCAAGCAAAGATGCAAAGAAAACTGTTGATTGATACTTCACAAGCAGCAAGAACTCTCTTAATGTCAAGCTGTGATAAGAACATAAATAAATCTAAGTAAAAAAATTATTTAAACATTATTTGAAAAATTGTTACATTCAAGTAGAAAAAATCTTACCTTCATTTGGAGTAATATTGTCTCTTAACATAAATTTTAAAACTACAATCCATATTCAACGTTTTCCGCTCATTAGTAGTTCCTAATTTCACAAAATAAATTGGAGGAGCAAGAGCAGTTTACAAAAAAAAAAAAAGCAAGTTAGTCCCTGGAAAATAATTTTCTATCAAATAATATAGAAATTTGAAATAAAACTTTTAGTTCCTATAGCTATAAATAAATTTAAACAGAAAGAGTAGCAAAGATTTTTATCTTACCTTGGTTTTCAGCATTTTCCTTTTGAACAATACTATTTTCACGTATATCCAATCTTCCCATCCATCCATCCATCCAGGAATTTGAAGAAAGCATGTCTACGTGAGCGCTTTAACAGTAAGGTGCCAAAAACTCCCCTAAAACTAACAATGAATCCAACTCCTATCCCAAAGTAAACCATTTTCATGAATTCATCTTCTTCATCATCTTGGCTATCATGATTAGGTTGAGGCTCTTGAATATTGTCTTCTGAGCACTTCTATGGAAGTGGCAACCCACAAAGCATAGGATTGTCACTAAAAGCAGAAGCATTAAAGGATTGAAGCTGAATGCTTGATGGAATTCGTCCTGAAAAAGTATTGTGTGATATGTTCAAGTTGGTCAAAAAATTTAAATTGGACATACTTGCAGGAAGTTTGCTTGATAGATGATTCTGAGATAAATCAAGTGACTCTAATTTCCTTAAACCATCAATTTCTTCAGGAACCGGACCGCTCAACATGTTATTGGATAAATTCAATTGTTGAAGACTTCTGAGGGTTGCTATTTCTTTTGGAATCTCTCCTTCCAATTTGTTGTGAGAAAGATTAATTATCCGAAATCGTCTGAGATTTTTATCCAACTTGTAGTTGAGCCCCTTCCATAGAACATCACCCTTGTCCATATAATAACCAAAGGCAGACCCCCTATCAAACGGAGAGTATTCATAATAATGATAAATGGTTCCATTAGAACTTTGATCAACCATAGATTTGAAATTATTGAGGCATTGTGGTATGGTTCCATGGATGCTGTTTATTGATAGATCTAATATTTGAATAGCTTTTAGTTGGCACAATTGCAACGGCATGATTCCATATAATTGGTTGGATTGTAGGCTAAGATATTGTAAAGATGATAGATTTTTTCCAATCCAAGTAGGAATATTGCCAGATAATTCATTGTTGCTTAGATCTAGAAATTTCAACTGTGTGCAATTCCCTAAAGAAAAAGGTAAATGCCCCGACAATTTATTACTTCCTAGATTTAGAGTTTGGATATTGGAAACGTATCCAATAGAAGATGGAATTTTACCGTATAACCTATTATTAGCTAAATTCAATGACCCTAAATTTTAAAAATTAAAAAAGTAATTTGGAATCACTCCAGAAAATAAATTATTTGAGAGGTCAATTTTGAGAAATTGCCCAAATTTTGGAAAAAATTGAGTGAAAGGCAACGAACCAACTAAATGATTAAAACTTAGATCAACAATAGCTTCAAAAAACCTATCATCCAAAAGGATCGTACTTCTCCACTGATATCATTGTATGAGAAATTTAAATAGGAAACAGAAAAAGAATGGTTCCAAAACCAATCGGGGATAGAATCTGAAATTCCAGTATTAGAAATATCAAGCCTGGTATAACTTTGAGTTTGAAGCCATTTTGGAAAATGAGGTCCAATCTTGCAATCCGCAAGATATATATCCCATAAATTAAAAGGGGGAACCCAGTCACGACTCACATTCCATATAAAAGAATTACATGATAAATCCAAAACTTTCAAGTTTGACAAATTTGAAAAGTGGTCTTCAGATATAACACCATTCAACTTATTGTTTGAAAGATGGAGACTTTTTAAAGACGAAAACCTTGTGAGGCCATAAGGCAATGAACCACTTATTTCACAGTATTTCAAGTATAAAGATTGCAATGATTTCTCAGATATACTTTGGATCAACTCGGAAAGTTGGGTGTTCAATTTGGTGTGTGAGAGGTCTAGAACAGTCAACTGAGACATGTTCCTGAAGGATAATGGAATAGAGCCAATAAGTTTAGTATTAGAGATATCTAGACAATACAGAGAATACATATTATCAAAATTGGCTGACATCAAAATGTTGGAAGAAAGATTAATTTTTTGGATACTGTTGGAGATGTTAGACAGCCATGGGTGTACTGAAGGAATCAGTAAATTATTATTAGAAAGAGAGATGTCTGTAAGAGCAGAAGAAGAATTGATGGGAGAAAGTGTGAGATTATGAACCTGATCACCAGAAAAGCAAGAGTCTAGCCGAAACGATTCGAGATGGAGCTTATCGCTAAATATTTCCAACCAATCATTAGGCTGAATCAGTGGAATGCCACTCAGATCAAGATAAGTTAATGATGAAAGGCCAGAAATCCAATAGCTGTTTCCAATATCAGTAAAATGATTACCTATCAGATAAAGAGTATGCAATCTGGACAAATTGTTAAGAAAAGAAGAGATGGGTCCACCAAAGTTAGAATCAATGAGATCTATGTTTGTCAACTTGGAGAGAGAAGCATTCTTAGAATGAATTGGAAACTGAGTGCCTCCAAAATCATTTCCACGTAAAACCAAGGAAGTTAGATGTGTGAGTTCATGCAAAGAAGCACTCATCTTACCTCTCATGCTAAAAAGATCAAGCTCTGTAACATGACCTGTTAGCTTGCTGCAAGCGATGCCTTCCCATTTGCAGCAGTCTCTTTTGTGTTCTTCACTTGCCCAAGAAGAGAGAGAACCATGGTCGTCGATAAGGTGAAGTTTGATGTTGAGAAGTGCTTGTCTATCAGTTTCTTTACACAAAATAGACTCATTTTGGACAGCAAAAATTAATAAAACGTGTATCAGAAAGATCCAAACAAACAAATAGTAATGATGAAAGGAATGATTGGGATGCATCATGATACTCAATGGTTTGGAAATTCAATGCAAATGGACATGAACCTTGCTAGTTTTTATAGATGGCTATGATTGTGAACACTACTGTCACATTTTCTTTTAATTAAGAAAATATCATATTATTAAAAAACAAAATAACTTAATCTATATATATTTAAAATTTGTATTTAAAAATTATTGGCAATTCAGCTTGTGGCGGGTCAACACATATGTAACATCTTAATTACTATTTTACTTTTCAAATTTCTTAACAACCTTATTTATTGTCTTGAATAACAAATAATACTATATTTTTAATTATTATTATTATTATTATTATTATCACCATATATATTTTGTTTAAATGATAAATGAGATGTCACAATAGACATTTAAATTTTAGACACTGTAATTTCTTACCTCCATCCCTCGAAAGAAACTATAATTTTTTTTTTTAAATATACTTGGGCAGTTAGTAGGCTGATTATAGCCGCAAGATTGAATCATTTCTTTTAAAGTAGTGTACACGATGTGATATTTCAATCTGCAATGGAGTAAACTATGTGCATTAGTATGTATTATCTACAAATACAAATAAAATTGTTGTATTCATTCATTTGTTGTTTTAGAAGAATATCCATTCATTTCAATTCAAGGGGACCATTTTAAAAAATATATATATATTAATAGAATAATTTGTCATGGTTAAATAAAACATTTTAATTTGTGACGGATAAATTTCCTTCCCAACGTTGATAAATAAACTATAGCCACAAGGTTCAACGTCGTTAACACTAGTCACGAATATCTAAATTATTAATAGAATAATTCTTTTATGCATGGCTTTGTCTCTTTGGATTCTTCCTTTTGTTCATTGTATTCGCTTTGATGTTTTTTGTAATAATAATAGCCGTGAATACAAGTCCTTGCTCAATAATAAAAATAAGGAAATGGCCAAAAAAAAAAAGAAATAAATTCTAGTCATGGTAATTTTTTTAAAAATTATATGAAAGATTGACCAATGTATGACCATATGTACCACTAGGCATATGTACAGGGGCATAGCCAGGATATAGCCCGGAGGATGCTACCGACGGCAAGGGCAGATCGGCTTTCGACTGAGTTTCAACGGCAAGGGCAGGTGGCGGCGATCTGAGACCTGCAGCAAGGTCATAATCTATATGTGGACACTAGTACGTTCACATTCTTCTGGTTCTTTGGAAAAATTGCACTTTAATTTTTTTTCTACTTTAAGGACCAAAACGATGTTGTTTTGGTCCTGTATTAAAAAAAGAAATTTAATTATAAGTAAAAGCACCGTTTCATTTAACCAGCCCTAAATTGTATTTCTCTTCTTTCTTTCTTCATCTCGCCGTTTCTTCCATTTGAAAACCAACAGCATGCCAGTACCTTCTCTTTTTCCCTTTGATGAGCCACCATCGAGTTAATGGATGGGCTTCTTTATGCCTATAAAGACTTTCGACGAGGAGGGAGGGCCTCGAGCCTGTCCCTGCCTGGATTGGCTATGTCCATGCATATGTACTAGAAACCGAAAAACTGACCGAAACTAAATCAAACCGAATTGAAACCAATAAGTTCGGTTCAGTTTTCGGTGCAGGAAATGTAAAAACCGATAAGTGCGGTTTGGCTTTTAGTTTGGCTTCTGTTGAGACCGAACCGACCGAATTCAATACGACGCCGTTTTGATGTTGATATATTTTATACTTCTTCCCTATCTAATACGACGCCGTTTTGGGGTTTAACTAACACTACTTCTTCCCTATCTATCATCTGTTCGGCCGCCTCCTTCCTCACTTCACCATTTTCTTTCTTTCCTTGTTTTCATCGTGTTCCTCTTCCCTTCGACCGACGAACCAGCAGCCGCCACCGCCGTCCGTCGCTTCACCGGTCACCTCCGCCACTCCATCGTCCCTCTCGTCCCTCAATCTCTCTTCATTTTCAAGGCTTCATCTCCTCTGCCCGAAGATTCTTTGTGAAGACCAATTGGTCACCTCCGCCAATCCTCATTCGTCGCCTCATTTATTTTGAACGTTGATTTATTTGGTGAGTTTTGTTTCGGTCGATTGATTTTATTTGAACTCTGTTGTTGATTTAGGGTTAGGGTTTCATTTTAATTTTTAATTTTTTTATTTTTGAGGGTTCGCCATTGATTGCTAAAGGTTCACCATATTCTTATTCACCATTGATTCCAATTTTTTAGGTGAGTTTTGCTTCTGATTTATTATTAGGATCTAATTTCTTTTTTAATTTTTTCAAGGGTTCTGATTTGTTTCGCCGGATTGCTACTAGTTCCCTTTTTTTTTTTTTAATTTTTGATGTTGTTGATGTTTGAGAAGATGAATACAGGAAATAAAAGTGATGTATAAATGCTGCTGCTTTTTTTTTTTCTTTTCTGAATCTGTTCTTGGTTCATTTGAATTTATATTTGATTTGATTCTTATGATATTTTATTGTTCATATAGTTAGTTATATACTGATGTGAAGATAGGGATAATTGTTGTTCATTTAGTTAGATAATGAATGGTGGAAGAATAGATAATGTATACTTTTTATGATGTTTGAAAAGAAGTTTTTTTTTTTCCACAAAGTTTGAAAAGAATTTGTTTTTCGGTTTTTCGCCGAACCGATAAAATCGATTTGGTTTATGATCGGTTTCATAACTTATCGGTTCGATTTTCGGTCTATATTTTTCGGTTCAGTTTTGTCATCGATTCGGTTCGGTGAACCGAACCGAACATGAACACCCCTATACTAGTATATATACCATATGTAGCAATGAACATATATACCATATGGACCATATGTACTGTCATATGTATCACTGGTCATATATACTGGCATATATATCACTGGGCAAATATTGAAGTATGGTACATGTACCAATATATATGTCCAGTGGTACATATAATATATATGCCCAGGCCCGTTTTTGTAAATTTTTGGACGTGGGGAGGGATATAAAAAAAAAGTTCCTAACTTGTTTAAGAAATATATAATGTAAAATTAAATTTTAAATTTTTTAATTAAATTAAAAATAGCAATTTATTGTGATCTAAAACATATTAAAAATATGTTTAAGCATAAAATGCTTATAAAAAATTTGCCTTCGAGTATTTCTTGATGCAAAATCATTGATGATAGTGTGAACGTCAATATTTTTAAACATATTTTCTCAATACATAATATAACAAGCTCATTTAATCTCTCTTGTGACATTGCTGACTTCAAATAATTTTTTAATAATTTCAAATTTGAAAAACTTCTTTCTGCATATGCTACCGTCACATGCATTATTAATAGAATTCGATAAGCAATTGAAACATTTGGATAGCAATCTGTAACTCTGACAAACTCAAGAATATCGAGCAATGACAATAACACATTTGGCAAAGTCCTTTGCAATACTTTCATTTCAGAAAAAAAAAAGTTATCTGCATCAACTTCAGACAAATTATAATAAGAAAAAGTAGTCTTAAAATTATCCCAACATTGTTTTAATTGATTCTCATCCAATGACTTCAACCTTATATAATCAAGTAAAATGCAAAACCATTTTCAAAAATCTTTACCAGATAAATGTTTAGGCAACATTATATGATACCACAACTAATATAGAAGTATAAAAGAATAATAGCACCTTAAAAAGGGAAGATTATCCTCTGCCTATGTAAGTAAGCATTTATCTTACAAGTTTCAAAATCCAAAGTCGCAGTTATTGAAAAACAACCATTAGGCACTTCAGTAACAATCAAAATCAATTAATAACATAATAAAATATTAATTAGTGGCAAATAGCACATTACAAGTAATTCGATATGACCGAAAATAACCTATGATGCATGACAATGATGCATTGAATAAATATTTTAAAATTTATTTAGAATTTTTTAAATTAATTTAAAAGCTTAATTAAACAATATTTTAGATTAACACTCATTTAAAAGAAAATTTACAAAATTTGGAGTTAAAGCTATTAAAAATTTATACAAATAGCCTCTTATTTTGAAAATTCACAGAAAATAATTCTTGAGGCCAAAAATTCTAAACATTTTACAGAATAAACTTCAATATTAAAACATAATTCTTGTAAAATTTCAAATCAAATAGAGATCAATAAGTCTCTCAAAATAATTGTACAAACAAACTGGTCCAGCCAAGATATTCAACTGATATCAGTTCAAAAAATAATATTTTACACCTATAAAAATATTCTGAAACTGTTCTAAAATATTTTTTTACAAGTATTAGACATACATATAAATAACATATCAAAAATTTAGCTTAACTAAATTTTTATAGAATTAATTAAAAATTATCAAAGTCCCAATTTGACAAAAGTTTATCCCTAATCTCATAGTTCACAAAAGTTTTTATGGGTCCTGGATGGGCACCCCTCCTGCCCCTGCTCAGGGCCGGCACTACATATGCCAGTGTCATATGTAGTGTTATATGTACTATATGATACATATGCCAGTACCAACATATGCCCAGTGATTTATATGTTACATATGCCAGTATTTCCATATGTCAGTAGTCCATATACCGATGTCATATGTACTATATGATACATATGTCAATACTTACGCAACATCATATTTCTCAAAAAAAATTCTAGCCACCATAACTGATTCTCTCGTCTTCATAAACAACAATAAATTAGAAAATATTAGAGGAAGAAGAAGATGTGGTCGGTAGCGATGACTTTATCTTTTCTTAATAGTAGATAAAGTGATTATAGTAAACGTTAATTTCACGTTGGCATCCTTTTATGCATGGCTTTGTCTCTTTGGATTCTTCCTTTTGTTCATTATATTCGCATTGATGTTTTGTGTAAAAACCATGTATTCATCTTTATCTGAAAAATAGCCGTGAAAGCAAGTCCTTGCTCAATAATAATAATAAGGAAAAAACCCATCAAAATGGACAAAAAATAAATAGATAAAGAAATAAGTCAAGTCATCTTAGTAAAGATAAAGATTAGTATGATATAGCATTTATTTACTCTGAACTTTCATATGTATTGCAACTTGCAATTTTTTTCAACAGCATTTTTTAAGGTTCGTGTCGACTCATTTAGATATTTGTTATTTAATTTTGTAATATTTTAAAATTTTATTTAATTATATTATTAATTATTTATAAAATTAATTATTAATAGATACATATTAATTAGTTATATTTGTAATTTAAATAGTACTCTTTATTGTGAATCATTTGAATTTAATTAATTAATAATTAAAATAAAATTTTTTTTTATTAGCATATAATTTAAATTTAATTAATTAACAATAATGTTTCTTATTAAAGAACACAAACTAATAAATAAAACTTAGTCCGCTAATTAATTAAATTTTGTAAATTTGAGGACTAATCTTTATTAGGATTAGATCATTGTAATTGAGTTGCAAAATACCTAAAAAAAATTTAAAAATTAATTTACTTTGGCATTATTACTTAAATATAATTTTTTATTAAATTAACAAATTACCTTTGTAATAAGTAGCTGGAAAGTTTAACAATAAGGCCATGTGAAAATTTTCATTATGTCTTTTATCTTTTAGTGGTTTTGGGAAGAATAAAAATAATTCTTTATTTCTTTAGTTTTGTTTTAGTAGTTTAGGAGAAATAAAAAGTAATTCTTTATTTCATTATTTGTCTTTTAATGGTTTTAGGGAATAAAAAAGCAGTGTTTTTTGGGAGAAAAAACAGAGAGCAAAAAGCAAGTAAATAATAAAAACTTCAGTTATTTAAAAACGAAAGTAGTATATATTTTTTTAGAATGATAAACTAGATATCACAACATACATTTAAATTTTATACACTATTTACTAGTATTTCTTAACTCCATCACTCGAAAGAAACTATACCTTTTTTTTTTCCTAATTGTACTTGGGCAGTAAGTAGGCTGATTATAGCCACAAGATTGAATCATTTCTTTTAAAGTAGTGTACACGATGTGATATTTCAATTTGCAATGGAATAAGCTATGTGCATTAGTTTGTATTATCTCCAAATAAAAATAAAATTGTTTTATTCATTCATTTGTTGTTTTAGAAGAATATCTATTCATTTCAATTCAAGGGGACCATTAAAAAAGAATTATTAATAGAGTAATTTGTGGCGTGTGAAATAAAACATTTTAATTTTGAATTATCCAGATAAATTTCCTTCCCAATGTTGATAAAGTCTAGCCATGGTAAATTTTTTTTGAAAAATATGAAAGACTGACCAATGTATGTACCATATGTACCACTAGGCATTTGTACAGGGGCATAGCTAGGATATAGCCCGGAGGAGGCTACCGACGACAAGGTCAGACCGGCATTCGGCTGAGCTTCGACGGCAAGGACTAGTGGCGGCGATTTGAGACTTGCAGCTGGGGCACAATCTGTACGTTCACATTCTTCTGCTTCTTTGAAAAATTGCCTTTCAATTTTTGTTTTCTAATTTAAGGACTAAAACGACGTTGTTTTGGTCAAGTATTTAAAAAAAAAAAAGTTATAAGTTGAAATGCACCATTTTATTTAACCATCCCTAAATTTTTTTCTCTTCTTTCTTTCTTCATCTCTTCTTTTCTTCCAATTGAAAACTAGCAGCATGCCAGTACCTTCTCTTCTTCCCTCTGGTGAGCCACCATCAAGTTAAGGGATGGGCTTCTTTACGCCTATAAAGACTTCAGACGAGGAGACATGGGCTCGAGCCCCTCCCTGCCCGGATTGGCTACACCCATGCATATGTACTAGCATGTATACCGTATGTGGCAATAAACATATGTACCATATGTATTGGCATATGTATCACTAGGTATATATATTGCCATATGGTACATATACAAATAGATATGTCCAGTGGTGCATATGGTACATATGCCGGTGTTATATGTACTGTTATATTGTACTAAATGGTACATATGCCAGTACCAATATATGTCCAGTGATACATATGGTACATATGCCAGTATTTACATATGTTAGTGGTACATACTGATAGATTTAATAGTAAACAGAGCAAAACTAAGTATATGAAGCAAAAGAGATCAAAGTCATATTTATTCAGCAACACATCACTTGCTTAAATAGCAAGATTACAACGGGAAAAATAGGAACTAACAGAATTACAAAATATCCGCTAAAAATCTGCAACTATCCCAAAGACTAGAGCACACTAATAAAGCTTGGTCAAATAAAACGTGGTTAATTTATTCAACACATACACCAATGTTGTATGTACTATATGGTACATATTGTTGAATATCCAGATTTTCACAAAGCCATCTTGGGGTCAACGTGGAATAGTAATCTCCACTACAAGATGTCAATTTTTTCTTTTACTAAAGTTAATGATGGTGTTTTTCTTTTGTCTCCCATTATTGTCTTAACTCTTTCTGTATTGTAATTATAATGTGAGTGTTCATTGTTTTGCATATGTAGTAGAAAACGTGAGAAGAATAGGCAGAGAGTGTTGAGAGAGTTTGAGTGTGTTTATGTAGAGAAGAAAACATTGAATTTGTGAGAGAGGGTTGTTTTTTGTAGTTGAGTGAGATTTGCTCCTCCTGTAATTCTATTACGTGATAAATAGAAGAATTTTCAACCCTAACACATATGTCAATACTTATATAGCATCATCTTTCCTAAAAAAATTTTAGTCACCATAATTGATTCTCTCATCTCCATAAACAACAATAACTTGGAAAATTAAAAGAAGAAGATGAGGTCGGCAGCGATGACTTTTATCTTTTATCTTAATAGTAGAGAAAGTGATTATAGTAAACGTTAATTTCACGTTGTCTTCATTATTTTAGGCGTGGCTTTGTCTCTTTTGATTCTTCCTTTTGTTCATTATATTCGCATTGATGTTTTGTGTAAAATCCATCTATTCATCTTTATCTAGAAATAGCCTTGAAAGCAAGTCCTTGCTCAATAATAATAATAATGGAAAAAACCCATCAAAATGGATAAAAATAAATAGATAAAGAAATAAGCCAAGTTATCGTAGTAAAGATCAAGATTGGTACAATATATTTACTCTGAACTTTCATATGTATTGCAATAATAATAATAATAATACTCATCAAAATGGACAAAAAATAAATAGATAAAGAAATAAGTCAAGTCATCGTAGTGAAGATAAAGATTGGTATGATATATTTACTCTGAATTTTCATATGTATTGCAATAATAATAATAATAATAATAATAATAATAATAATAATAATAATAATAATAACTCATCAAAATGGACAAAAAATAAATAGATAAAGAAACAAGTCAAGTCATCCTAATAAAGATAAAGATTGGTACGATATATTTACTCTGAACTTTCATATGTATTGCAATAATAATAATAATAATAATAACAATACCCATCAAAATGGACAAAAAATAATTGATAAAAAAATAAGTCAAGTCATCATAGTAAAGATAAAGATTGGTATGATATATTTACTCTGAATTTTCATATGTATTGCAATAATAATAATAATAATAATAATAATAATAATAATAATAATAATAATAACTCATCAAAATGGAGAAAAAATAAATAGATAAAGAAATAAGTCGTCGTAGTAAAGATAAAGATTGGTATGATATATTTACTCTGAACTTTAATATGTATTGCAATAATAATAATAATAATGAAAAAACCCATCAAAATGGACAAAAAAATAAATAGATAAAGAAATAAGTCAAGTGATCTTAGTAAAGATAAAGATTGGTATGATATATTCATTCTAAACTTTCATTTGTATTGCAACATGCAATTCTGTTTTACTAGTATTTTTTAAACTACTTTGTACATGTCCACTCATTTAGATATTCGTTATTTAATTTTGTAATATTTTAAAATTTTATTTAAGTATATTTATTAATTATTTATAAAATTAGTTATTGATGGATATATTTATAATTTAAATAATATTCTTTATTGCAATATCATTTGAATTTAATTAGTTAATAATCAAAATAAAACTATTTCTTATTATAATATAATTTGAATTTAATTAATTAACAATAATATTTCTTATTAAAGAACACAAATTAATTAATACAATTTATTAGGCTAATTAATCAAATTTTGAAAATTTGAGGACTAATATTTACTAGGATTAGATCATTGTAATTGAGTTGTAAAATACCTAAAAAAAATTTAAAAAATTAAATATAATTTACTTAGGCATTATTACTTAAATAAAATTTTTTATTAAATTAACAAATTACCTTTGTTATAAGTAGGGGTAAAGTTTAACAATAATGCCATGTGTAAATATCCATTCTCATTAAATCTATTTTTCTTTTTTCTTTTTTTTTTTTTTGTTGCTTGATTCCATAACATTAAAGAAACTTTCTTCATCGTATATAATTTTACAATTTTCAAATTATATAGTAACAAAGTCCAGCATTTTCAAATTATATTAGGTCTATAATTACTCGGAAAAGTTCGTACTTATACAGGTTATTATTATTGTTGTTGTTCAAATTCTTATTGTATTAGACAATCAATTAATGGAATTAAAAGAGTTTAGATATAAATTATTTGGGCTAGCCGGTTAAGAAATTCGGGTTGTAGTTCGTAAATTAACTTTGGATACATTGTTTCTCTTATTTTTAGATAATATTAGTTTATGAGAAAACCAATTTACTATAATAATCAACAATAGAATATTAGCTTATGATAATGTCTAAAATTTATAGGGAAAAAAAAAAACTAACATTTGGGTATTTATTTTCTTCATAACCATCCTGTTTATGATAATGAAATTAGCTGCCCAATGTAATTTAAAGAATGCTAAAATATACTTACGGAGGACTTAGGATGATATTGCTACAAATTATGCAGTTGCAGGAGGAAGAGGTACAAATTATTATTTGTCATATTCAAAAGTGAATTATTATTGGTTTTTTACATATTGATTCGATTCAATTTCTTTGTATTTAAAATAATCTTATTTTTTAACAGTTATTATATTATTTATTTTCCACAACAACCTCCATATTATTTTATGCAATTTTGATTTTTTCATATTTTGAGCATGATATGAATTGTGTTTTTTTTTTTTATTAATTTAGAATAGTATTATAGTGTTAAGTCAAGACATGCATTATTCTTTAAAAAAAAAAAACAATTAAATTTTATATCACAAATAGAATAGATGTGTTTCATATTTTCAATTAAGTTATTTGTCATAATATAACAACAATCCAAATTAATACTATTATTATGTGGTGGAATGAATGCTACGTTTGTAGTAGTCAATGGTTCCGAAAGTCAACACAAATTGAAATTAAGCATGGAAATTGTAGTGGCAGCCGCCACAATTGAAAAGAATGAAAGGAGTTGGGATAATAAATCCAATGTCGGTCGGGAAAAACAAGGAAATGGCTGAAAGCTTTTCCTATAAACAGACAACAAGTGTTTTTATATTTCTAGGAATTAAAATATTTTGAGTGTTGGGTAGAAAAGTCGTGTTTATATTTGTGATTGCAACCATTTTTTAAATATCTTTTTTTAATTGTCATTTTTGCCAATACTTTTTCTCTGTGATAGCTGTAGAGAAAATAATAGCACATAGTATAATTTTATATAGAAATGGAGTGAATAATTTTTTTTTTTACATTTTTTATTTCATGTGATGACAGTCTTATCTAGATTCAATACTCTTTCATTCATTTTTCTAAATATGATTTATTATAATTTGCAATAAAATAAGGACCATAATGTAATATTTTTCTCTCTTAAGTTTAGATAGAATCTTAAAGTAAGTGATAGAATCTTGAAATAATTGAGGGACTAGACCTAAAAATAACTCAGAATAAGATACTCCAAGCTCGACAAATTGGGAAAAATGTAAAGTCAATTTTTTTTTTTAAAATTTTTCAAAAACGGACATACGGCAGAATTGAAAAGATGTCTCATTAAACTTTAAAAGCATTTTCGTCATTTTATTAAAAAAGAAAAAAAGAAAAAGCAGTCACAGTATACTAGTTATACAAAATGCATACAGTAGTTGTATAACAAATGTACACTAATATAGTTGTTATACAACATTTGTATAATAGTGGTGCAAAAAATATACAATAAGTCTGATTTTTTTTTTACTTATAAAAAAGCAGTTTAATAATTGTACAAAAAATATATAATAGTTCTATGTATTTTATTTTTTATTTGTGATATTTTTTGTTAAATAAATTAACTAATCATCTTTTTTTAAAATAAATTAAAAAGTGTCTATTTTTCCTCTAAGTTATCACTTCTGATCTTTTTTTAGATAATAAGGCTCTTTTTCTACTTATTTTAATTGTTGACATCATCCTAAGAGCCCGACAAATTACTAAGAAAAGAAGATATGGGTCCGCTAAAATTAGAATGTAAGAGATCTAAGTGTGTTAACTTGGTGAGAGAAGCATTTTTAGGATGAATTAGAAACCAAGTGCCTCCAAAATCATTATAACTTCAATAATATTTTAGCTAAAAAAAAAGCATGCTTTCAAAATCGAATAACATCAATTTAAAGCAATTTCAAGTTGTAAAATGAAAAAAAAAAAGAAAAAATCAGAACCGAAAATAAAATTGGAAAAAGAGTGCGAAGGAAATGTTGCTTGCGCTTTCGCTATTACTTTCGCTTCGCTGCTTTTATATACCCAAATCCAATCTTTGGTTTCAATTTGCGCAATCTGCTGGGAATTGGGCCCGTCCATGGCTTCCAACATATTGACACAACATGTTCTTGATCCACAAACTGAAGTAGGTGAGGGATTTTGTTTTAATTATGCTTCTCATGATTATTCTGATCTTAAGTTAGCGAATTGAAACGGGATTTTAGATAAGTAATTGATGATGTGAACGGAAGACCAACGGAGAGCTGTTTCATTGGAAAAAAAAAAAAAAAAACAGAGTATTTTAGATAGAAGGATCTATTTATTTATTAGGTTTGGAAGTGAGAGGTTTAACAATTAAACATAAAAATTGAGAGACCTGATAATCTATTAACTAAAAAGTGAAGGACCTAATCATAATTTTTCTTAAATAAATAAATTTTCTAGGAAAAAAAAAAAGAATTGAGAGGTCACACTCTGTCTATTTCACTTAACTTTGTAGTTACATGGCTAATTTGTAGAATTTATATATTATTTTTATTTGTAATATTTGATTCAAATTTTATTATTACTAAACAAATTATATTATCAAAAACTATTGTCTCTAGGTACTTAGAAAATTATTGTTTGCCAAATTTAGTGACCTGATTCCTTAGTTCATATTCAATAACCTTCATACAATTTTCTCAAGCATAGGGTTGATTCTTTTGCATAATATAATATTGATTATATATATATATATATATATATATATATATATAGGGGACTGCTAATGAACCAGATAACAACTTGTACTACATAATAGAGGTAGCTTTCTCTTGAGCATCAAATTGGTGCTAACATTATGGTTAATAGAAATTGAAACTGAGTACAATATTACCGTGTCAAGCCAAGATGTTCAAAATTGAATCAGCCCCTCTCGTGGTGAAGTAAACATGGGGCTGGAATAAATTTCTCAATCACATGATATTGATTGGTGATTCACCCATTTTTTATCTGAGGCCATCTCAAAGTAAGGGAAACACGCCAATTTGGAGATGGATTTAGTGTTTATTTGCACTAATCCAACCTTGTTTTTTCGTCATTTTAAAGTTTTTTAAATAGCGTCTCGCTAGATTTGACGAGACACTGTTCACACACGCTAATTTTTTTTTTATTTTTTATTTAATTTGTCTGTTGTACAATTTTATTTGTTGTCCACATTTAATAAAGTATTTTCAATTTTATCTTTTATATGTGTATACTTAATTTTTCAATTGGGTCTTTTATATTCTTGTGCCTTCATAATTTATTTTATAACTAAATTTTATTTAAAGTTTTTGAAAAGTGTCACTAAATTTGGTATGGCATTGTTCACACTACTTTTTTTAATTTTTTATTTATTAACGCATAATTAGCTTAATTGTAGGAATCTTAAATGATAGGAAATATCTTCCTATCGGAAATTAATTTCCCTTAATTTAGCATGTAATCTAGGAATTCTATATTAAGCTTGTACAACGTATATATAAAGGCATCTAATCTAATGAGAAAACAAAAAGAAAAAATCTCATCAAGCGGAAATCAATAGCGTCTGGAAAGAAATTAACAAGCGAGGCGCAATCAAGATGTTATGTC
>CATIWJ010257642.1:0-27447 GCA_949640765.1 Croton laevigatus | reverse complement strand
AACCCCAACACTAACACCTAACCCTCTTTCTTCTATGCACAGAACCCAAGCACACCCACAACAATAAACAATTCAAATCCTTCACTATTCCTTTCACCAATCACGAAGACCACAACTCCCTCTTTATTATTATATTTTTTTTTTCCTCTCCCAAACGGCACTCACACAAATCCCCACTCTAATTTCCCCCTTTCTTTCTTTTATACCCATAACCTAACCCTATAAAATTTCATTGTTTAATTTATTATTATTTTATATTTTTTTTATTATTATTTTTTTAAAACTACTACTATTATTATTATTACTATCCACTTAATAAACATTAACATTATTCTTATAAAATATTAACAGCTATACTTCTATAAATTATTCAAATATTTAAAAATTACCAAGCTATCATTTTTACACTAAAATATACTTTAGAATCAAACAACACTATGAATATCAGACGATATCAACGATATTAATTTTCCACCGAACCAAAAATAAAGATGTAAAATTACTATTAAATTCTAATTCTCAATTACTCAAAAATCACAGGTTTCACAAGAACTCATTTTTATTTTGTTTCCTAAACGACACATTAATCTTCATAATGACATATTTTTAAAAATAAAATTTGAATCTGATAATTTTTTATTTTATTTAAGGAAATAAATAAGATTCACCTTTACTTAATTATTTGAATTATTTTTATAAAAATTTTTTAAATTAAGAAATTATTTTTATTTTATTTTCTAAATGACACATCAATCTTCATAATGGCGTATTTTTAATAATAAAATTAAGATTTGATAATTTTTGAAATAAATCAAATAAATAGGATTTTTCATTACATAGTTATTTGACTTATTTTTATGGAAATTTCGTAAATTAAAAACTTATTTCTTTATTTTGTCATGGGTGAGATATTTATAATAATATTTATTTTAATGTAATTTCATAATTTTTTTATCCTTCGAGTGTGAAATATTAAAATTCATAAAATTTTATATTTTGAAAAAATCAAATAAAATCATGTTTAAAAAATAGCTATCGGATTGGCCAAGTAATATAAATATATTTATTTTATAATTTTGTTAAGATATCTATTTAAGGACTTTGAATTTAAAAGATTCAATAATTGATATATTTTAATTACATCAATTTTTCTATTCAATTAATCAATTTAAAATCTAATGTAAATATTAATTATGGAAAGTGCAAAGATGAGCAAATATTTTGCTAATTAAAATCTAAATATATGCCTAATTAAATGGTAGCCTTCAATTAAGGCAGAATAGCATAATCATAATTTTAAATTAAGATTCCATTTTTAAATTTAAAATTATAGCGAAATCTAAAATTTAGTGCAAAATTTTAGTAATTCCTGGAATTATTTAAATTATTTTTATGTCAAATCTCCATAAATTACTCTAAAATTTTAATAATTCCCATAATTTTATTTTACTAAAATTTAGTGCAAAATTTTTTGGTAACATTATTTCTTTTTCAATTAAATTAAAATATAATAATTAATTAGAAAAACTTTTCTAATAATAGTTGTATTAAATAGAATTACAATTTTTTTTTGGAAAATGATTGGAAGTACACTTAAAATAGTTAGTTTAACAATTTTTAGACTATTACCCATTCCATACAGACAAATTTACTATGCATCATATTCAAATTTTAAATAAGAAAATATGGCAAAATTAACAGTACCAAAGTTACCTGTTACTATTGACTTACTTGTCTTTGTAAAAAAAAAAAAAACATAACATAGAGTTTAGATATCTATAACCACAGATTACAAACATAACTTATTAAAACAAATAAAGCATAAACATCAATCTAACATTTTCTTATGGAAAGACAGTAACACGTAATGTGCACATGAAAATAGATAGAAAAAAAAGTAAGCAATGTTTATATCAGTCTCTCACCAAACAGAATTTTTCCAATAGATAAAAGAGACAATTAATTTTCACAAATCTTGAAGATATGCAGCAGAATATCGATCAAGAATCAAAACTTTTTCATTCACTATTTTAGTCGAATATTGATCTATTAGCTTTCTCATACCAAAAAAAAAAAAAAGAAAGAAGTTTTATAAAGAAGAAACATTCTACGAAAATAAAATTACACAAAGTAAATTTTCGTGCCAACCTTCACTCCTTCAAAACTCTCACGGTAGACACTTAGGACTGTAGTTATTTGCTAGCACTCTATTTATATGTACTCATAATCAAAATCTCATTATATTTTCTAAATTACATGCTTAATTGTAGGCATTAATTATGTTTAATTATATTGTAAACCCATTTTTTATGCTATAATTTTGAGACATTATGAGCAATAAAATTATTTTTTTTTCTAATTTAGTAAAATAAATAAGATTTGCTATTACTTAATTGTTTGACTTCTTTTTATGGAATTCTCGTAAATTAAGAATTTATTTCATTATTTTGTTATGATAATAATAGTACAAATAAATATACTCAATGCTGTATTTGTTTCCAAAATCACATACCAATCTTCACAATATTTTCCGACATAAATATGGTAATTTTAACCCTACAAATTACTAAATTTCAATATAATTAGTGCCAAAAAATAATTACCTAAAATTTGGCACATATTACTTAATTATTTGAATTATTTTATGTAATTACCATAAATTAAAATTAGTTTCTTTATTGTCATTATAATTTGGAAGATTTTTTGGGTATATGTCATATGAGAATAATTAAATTCAAATCTGATAATTAATTACGGAAAACTTTTCTAATAATAGTTATATTAAATGGAAGCATACTTAAATAAGATTTGCTTCCAAATAATTAATTTTACTTCCAAATAATTTTAATTTGCAAAACTTAAGGAAATAAAAAAGTTTCAAATCAAACACAATAAAGTGAGTTAATCCATAAAATTAATATCCTTAATTTATGCAACCATTTAAGCCAATTAATAAAATTAATATAGTTAGAAGGGAATCAAATTTGAATAACTATCCAATTTAAATATTTATTTAAAGTGTTTCATTATTAAACTAAAGTCATTAGATTAACAAATTTCATCTTATTTCCCTTTATAAGTTTTTCGGTTTTGCTTTTTATATATATAATAATAGATTAACTATTTGAATTTTGTTAGCACACAACAGAATCCGTATTTATAAAAACTTTCCTAAAGAAGCAGTATTTATAGAACGAAATCGCTAATATTAGAGTAACCTTTTTTTATTATTTTAATTTGACTTATAATGACTTAATAAGTAAATACTTAACCGATAACTAATCCCACCGTTAAATGTTTCACAACTTTGGTTTAAATGACAATTTCAACACCAATTTTTAGTGAAATAACAATTTCAGTACATTTTCAACTTTTTTGACAAAATCAGCATTAACCGCACTGTTGAGGGCAATTTCAGCACGAATTCAAAAATAAGAATTAAAAATGAAATTTGCCAAATAGGTAAATTTTGCATATAATCCTTGAATTTTGATGGTAGTAACCAGGACACTCCTAAATTTTAATTTGTCTTTCAAATGTTCACGAACTTCAATTTCATATCACAAATAAGCTTTTTGGACGTCTCTCCACTAAACAAAAATGTGGCTTCGAATAGACATTCGAATTGAATATCGTATTCTTACTCTCTTTTTAGATAAGTTACCATTGTCTATTGATAAATTGTATATATCTCATTGGTCAGCGTTGGAGTTCCGATCGCTAAAAAATTAAAATGGTATCAACGATAAAACGTTATAACCAATGGAATCATTATTCAATTCTCACACCAAACATGAAGTTAGATTTATATAGTTCAACTCAATTCTTTAAAAAATAAAAACCCTTTTAATCTCAAAATTTTCTACCACAAAAAATGCCACCAAATTGAAAAAAAAAATTACACTATCAAAACCTTTATAAAATCATCTACAAAATTGAAAAAAAATTTATACTATCCTATTCAAATTTAAAAAAAAAATATATTAAAAAGTCATATATAATATTGATGGCCCATTATTTGTATAAGGACCTCAAAAATTCATTAACATATGTCCAACTTATAAAAAGGACCTATCTAAGAGATGTGCCCAACATTTTATGTATAAATAAGAGATTCATTCCCTCATTAATGGTATTCAATATCTCATTTATTATCCTCATTTATAATTCAAACAACAACAACAATAATAATGATAATAATAATAATAATAATAATAACATTATTATTATTATTATTATTATTATTATTATTATATGTATTTTTATTTAATCTACATTTTTATCCATATTTTTTTTATTCTTATATTTTAAAAAATTACACTATTTTATTATTTCTTACTAAAAACAGTAATATAAATTATAAATCATGTCTCATCGAAATTGTTTCTTTGTTTTGATTACAAATATGACGTTAGTTTTAACTAAAACAACATATATTTGACAGAAATGCTAAAATACAGTTCGATCAATCAATTGTATATATACTAATGTTGTTTTAGTCAAAACTAATATCATATTTGCAATAATGTCAAAGAAATGATTTGGATAAGGCATGACTTATTACTTTTGGTCACTGTTTTCGATAAAAAATGACAAAATAGTATAGTTTTCTAAAATAAGGGGGCAAAAAATATATTCCAAAAAGTACATGGACAAAAATATAGATTAAGTGAAAATGCATGAAAAAATTTGTAATTTATTATTATTATTATTTACTAAAAGAAGTTATTGTAAAACATACCATTTGTTCAATTTTCAAAAATATTGTTAGACTAGAGACCAAGATAAGCATTTCATGTATTTTTAAGAAACCAATGAAACTTTATGTATTATTAAGTGAAAACTTCCAAAATTTAGGTATCATAGGTGAAAATTTATCGCTAGACGAAAATGAGAAGAGACGGCCAAAAGGACCATTTGCGATTTGAAATTGAAGTTAATAGATTATTCAGAGACAAATTAAAGTTTATAGATATTCTAATTACAATCACCAAAGTTTAGGGACTATATGTAAAATTTACCTGTTCGGCAAATTTCATTTTCAATCTTTATTTTTGAATTTGTGCTAAATTTGTTTTCAACTACGCGGTCAATTCTAATTTTTATCCAAAATTTGAAAATGCGTTCAAATTGTCATTTAAACCCCCAAATCCTACTCTTGCAAACCAATCGTGATCAAAGACCGAAAAAAAAAGGAAAAAATGAGCCTTGAGAGGATTTGGGGAAAACAATCGCGGGGTATGTTTACTCTCAATAAACTTTTCTTTATAAATAGCTTACTGAATAGAAAATGCTACATAAAAGCCAATAAATATTTGTTAGGAACACTTTAGTTTCATATATAAACTGATCTAGATTTATGATTAGAAACTGCAGCAATAATATAAAGAATTAAATACAAACGAAACTAATTAACGATAAACCTTAACACTGATGAAGGAGATGAAGATGTAGAAAAGCTGAGGTCTGTATGAACAGTCTCCTTAAGACGAGATTTGTTCGTACTAGACAATTGTCTCCTAGGATACAACAGCGAGCATAGGCGAACACAACCGCAAGCAGAGCTTATCACCATACTCTAGATTTAAAGATTGACCAACGAAAATAGGAAGGAAAAGATTTTCGAAATTTCATAGCAAAATTCGGAAATTTATTGAATGGAAAACTGGAACCATCTTTTACCGCCCGAAATAGAAGATAGCACCTCTTTATATAAGTAGCCTGTAGGAGAGATTAAAGGAGTCATTGACTGTGTTTAAGTTGGATTCGGATTCAGTCTTTGAATTTGATTAAAACAACTATACGAATTAAAACACTGCTAATTTGTGAACAATAGTAAAAATGGGCTGGGCCCGTAGTAAGCCTATTCGCAACTCATACGGGCACGCCATGGAACTTACTGGACCGAACCAGGATTTACACCCCCCCCCCCCCCAACACGCCTCCGTTCGCGAGAGTGTATAACTTAGACTTATAATGTTACACCTTACAAAATGATATTTCATTATAGACCACTCCAACATCCCCATTCCTAAGCAATGTGTGATTTGGACAATTCAACCCATTTAAACATTTGTCTCAAGCTAACTTCAAGCTTCAATTTCTCATTCATTTTAAATCCGTTTTGAGCATATAATATAACGTTGGAACACTCTCATTGCGTAAAATATATTGACACATTTCAAATTATTCAAAACACAACTTTTCCCATAAATTATTATGCTAAAAAAATTAACTAAACATACCAAAATTTCCAATAAGGGTCTTACTTCAAGCATGTCAATTTGCTATAAATTGCTAAAATCTGCTGTGTAGTTTGAAGAAAAATATTGAAGTAAGACCCTTATTTCTACACCACCAACAACAGAAAAGCCAAATATCAATAATTGCTAAAATTACAACTTACAAGTAAACCCCCATTATGTCAAAATATAATTTCAACAGTAATATTCCTTGTTTCAAGAACAAAAATCCACCGAATAAGATTACTTCTATATTAATAGAATATATAGAACAGGAACAAAGCCACGAAAGGAGAATAAAACAGTTGCAAATTTTTTCCGTAATCGTTATTTTTTTTTTTTGGGTTGCTGGCTATTTTAATTTATTATAGTAAAAAATGTACATTTCCAAGTTGTGAAGTGCTTTAACGGTGTGATTATTTACCACAGTTAGGTTAAGTATTTACTTAAGGGTAATTAAGTCATATAAAATTGATAAAATGGGGTCTTTTGCCAGTAGCATTTTTTTTTTTTTTTGATAAATGACTAGTTGTATTAAAAAATCCTCTCAAACATACTTTTTTTTTCTTTTTTTTTTAAAAAAAAGCCGTGGTAGAGAGAACAAGGATAAAAATTGAACTAAATTATTTTTATTGTGAATCTATTAAGTTTTCAAAAACATGGAGGAAGGATAAAAAGGGAATTTTTACTTTTTAAAATCTACAAACAATTTCTATTGATAATTGTGATAGTCTGAAACATGTTTTTCCAATCACCATACTTAGTGGGATCAATGTACTTAGTGGTATCAAAGGACCAGTTAAATTTATGAAAACCTGTAATAAATAATAATCATTTGTAATTTTATTTCCTTTTTAATGTGTTTCTTTAGTCTCTTATTCTCATTGAAATGGGCTAATTTCATATTACCCAAATTTTAGAGTATGTAATGTTATGCTACCCAAACTTTAAAAAACATAACATGATGTTACCCTTGGCCTATTCTGAAATTTTCTAGCCGGCAAGAAGACCAAAGTGAAATTTCACTTATTCCTTGGGGAGGGTCTAACACAGTAATTTGTCAATTTTTTATTGCATATTTCGAGCTATTAAGGTGATCAAACAAGAAAAAATAAGACAATGGTTATGTTGTTTTTTTCGAATTTTTGCTAGAACAAAAAGAAAGGTGACCGAATGTGAGGTTTTGGGTCTTGGGTTTCAAAGGCGTTTTTTGAGATTTCCAGTGATCAGATGACCATACAGACATATTTGGAATACTCACGTCAAGAACTTTGATTTGCTATACTCATTTGTAAACTTTATCGCTAGAATTAAAAAATGTTTATTTGGATGACAAATTAGCATGTTAGTCCTTGCTCAATTAGAAAGAAAGTAAATTTTCACTTTGGTCCTTATTACTGGCCGAAAAATCCCATAATCAGCCAAGGGTACGATTAAATAAAGCACACGATTTACCTAAACCTTTTACTATTCGATAAAAGATGGTCTTCCAAACTTCAAGGCTGAGTCTTCTGGGTATGGACTGAAATATAATAGAAGGATGATTAAATACAGTCGTAAGGAATTGTTTATAAATAATCTCAGGTTTGGAATTTATACTTTTATTTACATTGAGAGTATTGTACAGTCATAAAACAGAAGAAGATAATTACATAACATTACACTAATTAGACCAATCGTTCTACGGTCTCCTAAAGTTCCCTAAAGAAAATTTTTGGCAAAGTGCATTCCAAGAATACCAACTCATCTCTAGGATCAATATCATCCGCAATTTATAAAATCTTATTTATTTTTGGAATAATTATTAATTAGTCCATTTATTGTTACATATTACTACCTTTATTTTTTTCATTTCTTTATATTTACTATTTCACCAATACCAATACAAACCCACTTTTCACCAATACCAATACAGAAATAATAATAAACAACTACTAATCATTTAAAAAACTTACTTTTTCACCAATACCAATAAAAAAAAATAATAAACAATTACAAAATTTACTATAAATGGAAATGTAAACAACTCAAAAAAAAAAACAAAAAAGGGAAATGTAAACATATCATCAAAACGGAGGTAGTATACAATAGCAATATATTTTTGATCCTTGTCTTTTTTCTTTGATTAATTATTTGGTCCTTTCAGGGACTAAAAAGCATAATATTATTAAAAATAAAAGACTAAATGATTGAATATTTTAAAATGGAGAACTAAAAAATTTAATACTGATAGAAAATTTTCAACTTTTTAGTCTCTTTGTTTTAAAATATTAAATTGTTTAATCCTACACTTTTTAAAATATTTAATAATTTATTTCTTGAAAGGACTAAATAATCAAAAAAAAAAGATAAGGATGAAAATATAATATTAAAAAAAAATTGACTAAATTGTCTAATAAGTCAAAATTTAGGGGCTAGATTATTATTATTATTATTATTTTTGCATACCTGCTTAATATTTTCCAACTTTTGTTCTCATCCTATTACCAATAATGCTTTTAACACTTTCATTGGTACTTTCGTGACAAGTCGTTAACAAAAAAAAAAAAAAATCACTAATCTCCCTAAACCCTATTTTAGAAACGATCTACCTTGAAGCTGAGATGTGCATGGTCAAGTCATAATAATAACCCTTCAATATATCAGCCAATTTTCTAGCCGTTTCCCCATCATCATTAGTAGGGATGTTTGGTTTTCGTTAATATAACTGGAAATTGATGTCTATGGAATCAATGCTCTTCAAATTTCTACACTGTGGGAGAGCATTATAAGTTAATAGAATTCCATCTTGTTAGAACATTCGGACACAATGACTTCTAGCTTTTAATTTTTTCAAACTCACAATATTCTGAACTCCTCATGTATCTAATAGCATCCCTTACTTGCATCACCAAAACACTGAATTAAGCGCATCATTCACAATTAGGGGTAAGCGATTCTGGTTATGAGTCAGTTCTTGTCAGGAACCCAAACTAAAATCGATGTACTGGTTCTTTTGAAATTTGGCAACGGACCCGGACCCGGACCCAAGTCTCTGTTCCAGTTCCACTTTGGTTTCTAATTTTTCGGTTCTAAATTTGAGTCTAGTTATAAATGGAACCATATGTAATTTTACTTATAAAATTTTTCGGTTCTCAGTTCTAGTTCTGGTTCTAGTGAGGAACCATAACCAAACCCGCTTTCAAAAAATTTACAGTTCTAGTTCTTTTTAGGTTTCTTTAAAGTGGTTCTTTAACTATTCCAGTTCCAGCTCTTGGTTCCGGTCCAGAGCCCAAGAAACATCTACAACCCTATTCACAATCTTGTTAACAATGCGCTCCATATAACGTATATGAATGGTCATATATTTTTCGTTCGCAAAAGTCTGCCTTTGTATTTGTAAAAATAAAATTTGCTTATATAATATTTCTTAATAATGAATAAGAAACAGTGTTGTAATTGTTTTTGTTTTTCCCGGATTTATATAAATAAAATTAATTTTTTGCTGATCATAAAAAATATTATCATTGTTTTTGTAACATTAAAATAAAATAATTTAAAAAAGTGACTTGCATTTCTTAGCCAACAAATAAAAACTATCCCTATTCAAACCACAAATTAAAGAGCTTTTGATATATATATATCAAAAGAATATAAGAAATAATAATATAATATATATCTGTTAGAAATTGTTAGTCTTAGAATAAACGGAATAGATTAATCAACAGAAATTACAGGATAAAATTAAATCTAATTAACAAAGAAGAAAAATAAATTGAACTAACTTTAACTAAAGAATAGAACAAATGCTGGGGTCTGTATTAGCAGTTTTCTTAAGACACGATTTGTTCACTATTAACAATCGTCTCCCAAGATATAGCAGCTACAAAAGTGAACACAACTATGTGCAAAATCAAATAATCATAATCTAAGAACTAGCAGCCTCAATTACGAAAACAGAATGAAAACAATTTGTTTCGAATTTCTTTCTCGGAAAACAGAATCAAAATTTGCCAATACGCCTTTGGACACCAAAATTTTAATAACTACACCCCTAGGAATGATTCTCTTCTCCAAACTGTAAGTAAGAACATGTGGAATTTCAGCTATTGTTGAAGGCTTGAAGTCCATCAAATTAGCAAGAAAATTCATACTATCAATTATCTTCTTCTTTGATAAAGTCATGAATTGAGGATCCTTTTTGAAAGCTGACATTATGACATCATTGGACCAGCCGCATCTTCTATAAACCTCCATTCTTTGTAGCCATTTTGACTCGGAGATAGATAAAACTGCAGTCAGAGCATGAATAAACTTTGTTTCCGTAGGGCAGAACCCCATACCAATGGTCTTATTGCATAAGATGTCAACATTATAGCATAGCAACTTAATTTCATGAATCACTATCAGTAGAATCACCGATTGTGGCATTCCAACATTCCTCAAGACTAGTAAATTAGCACGAATTGTTGCCATGTCTTTTAGATAAAATCTTGTTGCGTTGCTCATTGTTTTAATGAGCATGTAATCATCAAAATCAAGAGCATTCTTAAGAAATTTATAAAGAGGAATACTTTTTTTGCTCAAGCTTGTATGTAGTGCGCGTGATCTTGAAGATAGCAATTCTACAAGATTTGGGCCATTGATCCCTATAGAAGAGAAAAACTGAATCTTAGAATGAATAGTTTTCTCAGGATCAGCTAAGAGTAATTTTGGATTTGACTTAACAATTTTGGTTATTTGCGAAGGAGAGAAACCATGTTTCTTAAAAAGGGTAAGAACAGAGTCAGGTCTCTCCGAGGTTAAGAATTGCACCCTCTTAGAAGCAGAATTAGCATCTTCTGGCGATAATCCACATGAATTGATAAGGTAAGAGACAGTAAATGAAGTTTCTTTCAGTTGTTTTAAATTATGAATGTAAAGTACCAAAATTTCTCAGAACATGAGATAGTAACTGAGGATTTTTGTTGTACAGTAAAGAGAACATAATGAAAAGAACACAAATTACCCAGAAAAATAGTTGGAGAGACGAACTTACAAGACGAATCCTTCAGCATTTGTTGAATTTGGACGAAAATGTGTTATCTACGGTTTTGCAATTTGATTTCAGTAACGCCATTGAAAGAAACTAGGAAAAGAAATTGATGGGTTTCAATTAGAATTGCTGAGACAAAGAGGAATCGATTAGAAAGGGAAGTTGAAAATGGCAAGGAGGAATAGAAGAGAGGAAGAAAGTGACGATGAGAAGCTCATGGAAGTTATATGTCAGGTCTCACAGGGAAGCGAAGGAAGGAATATTGAATTTGAGAATTGGTTTAGTTGAAGGCACGTCAAATGGGCAAATGACTTTTTTTGGTGTGTTTTATAAAAGAATTTATAAATTTGTTGTAAAAAGTAAAAAATTCTCAAATTAGTGTAAATATAATAATATTTACAGATTTGTGTGATTTATGATGATGTGGCATCTCTTTGCGCCACTTGAAATGGAGTAATGACCATTGCTCCACTTCAAGTGGCCCATTGGTATTAATGTGGCCAATTACTCATTTCATTTTGTGTTGTTTTCGTGGAATGATTGAAATTATTTTTTTTTTTTTTAACAAAAATGGAAGGATTAGAGTAATCATTGGGTAATCATTGGAATAAATTTTTTTTTTTTATAAAAGGGAATGATTAGAAGATGATTATGATAATTTTATAATTATTAAGTTATGATTGAGGTTATTATGTAATGATTAAAAAATATAATAAATATTAATAATTATAATAATTATTTAATGACAAATTAAAAAATAATAATGGATATTAAGACAAAAATATATAAATAAAAACGGATACATTAAGAGCCTGTGGTAAATGGGTCATTTCTTCTGATCCAGGATCTGAGTCCTAATTGCCGCCTATTTCTGATTCTTCCAGAACTCATGTCCATCAAACTAGTATTTTGCGCCTGATAAGCATCATTATCGCTATCATCATCATCAGCAATAGAAGTACTAATAGTACCGCTTGGAGTAGAATTATCAATATCCATACGAAGAGGTACATTAGGAGTAGGACCATACGGCTGCAAGAAAGTTTGCTGAACATTAGAGGTAATTGGTCCTGAAAACGAGCCTCCAAACTGAGCTTCCTGTGCTTGTGTCTGTGTAAAGATAGATAGAAAAATGGAATCTAGCTGCGTTTGAGGTGCCTCACTGCACACGAAATGTGAAGGCTGTACGGCACAATGTACAGGTGTGGCCTCTGGACGCAACCATTGGTTATGGTCGGAGAAAGTCCACGGTTCAAATGCCGTAGAAGTGGATAAGCCAGGTGTAAAAGATGGTCCTGTCGGGAAGGTAGGTGCTGAAGGGCCTGGCATGTAACTATTTAGGTCTGGGAATGGCTGAGAGCGAGATGTGGAAGAACCTGGGTCTGAAGAAGAGGATGGGAAGTGAAACGGCTGAAGTGGATTGAAGTAAATAGGCTTAGGCACAGGAACACATGATGATGCTACTGGTGGGATAGGTACATCCCTTTGACGTCGTCGGCGACAATGTGATGGAGCATTTGCTTGCTGTAGATCATCTGGAAGTGGAGCAGGAGCGGGTGCAGGTTGGGGAAGTGGCATCGTGAAGGTACGTCTATCTTCTCGTAGTGTTGCCAGTGAACTGGAGGTGATCTGTTGAGGCGAATGAGTAGGAGTGGATAAGGAAATATGCTCCAGTCCATCAGCCTATAGTGAAAATGTAAAATTTCAGTTATAATTTACATATTAATGATATAATTTACTTTAAATTATAAATTATATATATTATAAACATACCGCCGCAGCCACCGCAGCACCCCGGTGAGAGATCCATCTTTGGGTAACTCTTCAAAACCACTCCATATACTGAGAATGATAGTAGAGTGGACCATCATATGGTGTACTAGTAATGACAAATTGTTCTCTGCTGTTCCAAACCTCAATGAATCGTGAATGAAATTGCACCCAATTTCTGCCGGTGTTGTTATGTAAAACAACGAAGTGCAACTCCTCAGTCTGCATCGGTGTCTGGGGGATAGGTTGCTGTAAGCCAAATTGCCTGAGGACCCGATCAGGTTGGTGCCACTCCACTATATACATGTATATCAATGGCACAACCACCCTCCATATATTCCGACCTCTTAAACAGTATGCTGGTAAGGCTTGGATGACTTCTTCTACATATGGCTCCCATATAATCTATTAAATGAAATAACGAAGACGTTAAATGAATAACCTTTTTTCAACATTAACAAAAATTTCATTCTATAATATAACACACCTAATCAGAACAATAAGTATCCAATAGGTATCGGATCAGACCAATCTCATGTGTAGGAGACTCACATACAGTGCATTCATTGATCTATCTATATTTAAAATATTTTTCTTAAAACGATGAAAAAGAAAATAAAATTTTAAAGAATTTCTTATTTAATTAAATTGACAATTTGTATTAAAAATTGAATAGCATATACCTTCGCCCTAATGGTGCATCGGGGATGAGTCGATGAACGTTCATTCTGGGTGCTAGCAATGGAAATCTCTCCCATGCTCACAACTGCAAAATAGATAGTGCACCAGAAATCTGGGCCGCCTTAGATCTACACATTGTAAATAGCTCCCTATATAAGAAGCTTAGAGTGGCAGCGCCCCAACTATATTGGCTTATCATACCAAAATCCTCCAAGAATGGAAGGTATATCACTAACACGCATCCAGTTCCCTTCCCTGATAACAATTCCCCAGACAAAAGTCGCAAAATGTATGAACGAGCATGACATTGTACTGTCTCACCATTAGCTCCATGAGGAAGTTGGCCAAAATGTTGGATGAACCATGAAACCTTGATAGTACAACCCTTAATTTCATTAGCTGGAGGTCTAATCTCCAGTAAACACCCACATGTAGCAGGCCAATCATAAGATGTCTGTCCAATAACTGGGACACCATCTATAGGTAGACCAGTCAAAATTGCTACATCCTGGAGGGTAATAGTTATTTCTCCATCAAGCATATGAAAAGTGTGTGTCTCTAGCCTCCATCTCTCAACTAGTGCAGCGATTAAATGCCAATCAAGCTGAAAAAATGATAGCTTCACTACGCCATAAAATCCGGACTGCTTAATCAATTCCGTTATGCGTTCATCCATTTCGTTGTCATTCACAATGATTTGCCTCAAACTAGTATTACGTCTACAGTCGAGGACTTCAGTAACCGCCTGATTAAAAGTAAACAGTAATTTCGTTCGAAGGATTCATTAATTATTTATCATTTTAATTACATATTTTTATTGTTACCTCGTTTTTCCAAATTGCCTCCGATCTATGTTCACGCTGCAAATATAATAAAGACGTTTCATATGGTCCAGGATTCATGTATTCCCATTGATGAAAAGCCATATCTACAAAATCAGTACAATTTATCAGACATATTTTCGTTAGCATAAGATAACATTCGGAATTAAAATTTACAACGTTGTCACAATACAAAATGACAATATTAATTTATAACTTTCAATTAAGGAAATAAATACTAAAATATAAATATAACATCCAAATAAATATTGAAATAGATATTTTTAGATTCATACAATGTCAACATCATATACTTAGTTTCTATTACATGTTCTTGCATTATGGCCGGTCAAACCACTTATGACAAAACACAACAGGTTGATCTTCTTGTACTTTCCAGTCCATCTCATTTTTTCTTCGACTTGCTTTTGGTCTACCTTTTGCTCGCTTCCATGATGGATTTGGGACAATAGGGAGTTTATTGGACTTAGCCCAATAATCTTTATCACCAAGCGGTTAAAAGCACGTCGACCATACGTTAAGTGTCTCTGTCAGTGTATGATAAGAGGAAATGAGTTCTGTGTACTGAATTATGTATGCCACGCAGGCAGCAATTGCATGAGAATAAGGTATCTTGCTCTGTTAAAACTTCCCACACAAGCAGCTTCGCTGTGCTAATTTGACTACCTGAGTACGACCACCTTTACTCATGTCATTATTAAACGCTGTTATGATCACGAACACACCATTTTTCCTATCATATCTTTTGATTTAATGGCCATGGGCCTTTTGCACATAATGCTCTAATATTTTGATGCAATGTGGAGTGTAACGATGCCCTTCCGCAATTAGGTTGGAATAAGTAGCTCGATTTTTATCAAATATGTCCACCAGCTTCTTAAAAATCATTGACATCATTACTGTAATAGGCACAGACCTCGCTTGTTTGAACATCATATTGGTTGACTCGGCATAATTGGTAGTCATGACACCATGTCTACATCCATCATCACATGCTAATGCCCATTTCTCCTTTGGAATACCGTTCAACCACCGTAATGCTGTCGGCTCCCTTTGTTCCTCTGATTGTTCCCCTTGAACCATCCGAAGTCTCGTTTCAAACTTCTTCATCATCTTGTTAAATTTTCTCTTCTGATTCTCACTTCCTAAAATATAGAACATTTATATATTTTATTAGTTATTATTGCTATAATAAAGGTGAATGTTGCATTATTTTTATATTAAACGAAGTAAAATTTGTTAAGTTATATCGAGTACGTACCAATTTTCACAAGTAACCTTTTTAGCCTCTAATTCTTGACTTTCGAGTTGAAGTTGCTGGCAATGTGGTGAAGGCAATATCTATGTAGGTTTTGTTTCCATGATTCCTGACCCATAACATGTTTTATTGCTGCATGACGATCAGAAATAATACATATATCATTGCGGTCGTCACACACAGTGTAGCAGAGTCGGTTCATGAAGTACTCCCAATTATCTTCATTTTCCTTCTCAACAAGAGCAAATGCAACTGGTTATATTTTATTATTACCGTTAATAGCTTCAGCCATAAGAAGGACACATTTATACCTTTCATATAAAAATTCCCCGGAAACGGCGCCAAAAACTTGTTCACTCAAAATTATACTATCCAAAAGCGACCTGCAAGTATACGGGGCAATTGTAGTATTTTGGTGGCAACTAAGGTCGTATTCACTGAAGGAATCGCAAATTGAAAACAAAATAATTTAAGAGAAAATTTACTTGTTTATGATTTATAAAATGAAAAGCTTAAACTTGAAATTAAAAGTAAACAACGATAAAAGGCAATAAGTTTGATGCAGAGTATGAAAAATGTCTAAGGTTCGCAATCAGTAAATTAATCCTTTATGAAAATAAATTCCCCAATTGATTATTCTAAAGAATTCAGTTTCTGGAAAATTCGATGATAAAGAGAATCATATTAGTAGTCGCATTCATAAAATTCAAATTATCAAAACCAAATTCCATTCTTAAAGCTTATATTTCTAATTCACTTTAAGCTCTTAAATAGATGTAATCAGGTAATGAAATCAACTTTTGTTATTCATTCAAAACCTAAAAAGAACAAAAAGTATTAACCGTTTGAACTTAAGCGAATAATCAATCCAGTTAAGACAATTAAAACAATCAAATGGGATCAAAACGCTCAAGATTCATATCATAATATACTCCATGCTACACCCTAAACGAAAAAAAATTTAGATCATGTTCATCGTCAGTGGACTTCCACCAAACTCAAATGGATAACAGAAAAGATAAAAGAACAATATTACCCAGCCAAATTAATTCACACAAGAATACTCAAATTCAATCTCAATCCAATAGCAAAAATTATTACAATCAACAGCATAATTTCAGCAAAGTTCAGTTATCAACAATATTTCAAATCCAACACAAATAATTAGACGAAACAGGAACGAAAATAAAGAAATTAAACCAGAATTTGATGCCAACAGAACTGTTTCAAGCGTGAAGAACCAGCTCTGGTCCGACGTCCTCTTCAGATCTCCGGCGTTCAGGTGGTCTTCCACAGAAAAGAGCACCGGCGTTCTCCTCAAATCATCGCTCCAACAGCTCCATTCCAGCAGAAAAATCGTCGCGTCCAGCAGTTCCCTTGTCAGATCGTCTTCCTCGAATCACATTTCCAGCAGAGATGGCGTCGGTTAAGATCACCGTTTCGACTGGAGTAGCTTAGTTTTCTTCAGATCGCGCCATCAGCTGCAGATCAACATGTACTCGTCCCCTCTGGTTCAAATCGCGCTCCCTCGTTCCGTGTACAGCCGCCTCCTAGAAGATCCTCTTCTTCATTCCTTCGTGCCGCAGTTCTTTCTTTTTTTTTCAATTTTCCAAATCGTTCCTTCTATCCAAAACCAACTGCTATTTTTCTATTTTTTCTCAAAAATCCCCATCGTGCCCCTCCTAATTTTTCACTTCTCTTTTCTTCCAATTGCCAAACGCCATTTTTCATGTGTTTTGATGAAAATCTGCCATTTGGTCCCTCAAACCTGCTGTCCATTCCCATTTTGCATTATTATCCAATTATATCCTAAAAATGAAAATGTAGAAGATTAGTGCTAAAATTAATAATTAATCTACCAATTACATGAAAATTAAGCAATAAATCTCAATAAATATATATAATTTTAGCACAGAACAACTTCTCCACACTTAAACATTTGCTTGTCCTCAAGTAAACAATCCAAAGAGATACACAACGACCTAATGAGCATATACCCATTCTACCTAAACTCATGATAAATGAAGAACTAGTCTTAAGAATAGCAAACAATCATATGCGCATTAACAATTAAATATGGCTCCTCTTAAAAAAAAACAATTCAAAATAGTTAAAGCATAATCACAAACCAAACCGAGACCCCGTGTGTGTGTATCAATACGTAATGAAGGATAAAAATGAAATCAACTACATCGCCTCAACCGACTCACAAACCAATCTAAAACCGCAAACACAAAGCAATTTTGTCATGAACATGCAAGAATGTTTCATCACATAAAATAAATGTTAATATTAAGTTTTTTTTTTTTGTTTATCATATATATAATTTTTATTATTTGGGTGCATTTTATGCTCCATCCCAAAAGGTGTAATTGAGTGCGTTTTACGCTCCATCTCAATTTTTCACTCATTTGATTGCTACAAACTGGCTTAACAACCCATTTTATTATGCATTTGCACTTATTTTGCTTCCATTATCTAGGTGAATTCTATCACCAGGAATACTCATCCAATAGTTCTTTGCATACTCATATCTTAATTAAGACATTGGAGTAGAAATGTGGAAATTTATAGTTAAGTTACCAAGTTTAGGTTCAATCAAATGAGGAACACCATTTAATAACTAAAAATTAAAATTATGCAACACACAAAGTGATTTGAACAAAACAGCTTTGTGCCCACAGTTCCAGACTCGTAATACAAATCAGGAAGCAACATCAGTTTACGTTCATAATTTCTTGATTACATACTGAAAAGTGCTTAAAGATGGTCTCTAGCTCAATTTGCAATCATGCTATAGAAAAATTTAAAGCTTAAAACAAGGTATATTAATGGTCACCGTATGTATGACGTCGACTATATAGTTCCATCATAGACCAAACATACCAATTCCTAGGCAGAATGTGAGATACAATTCATTTACCAAAACAATTCAAATCTCACAGGCTCATATTCTCCCCACACTTAAGTGTCTCAATAAGGTCACAATTATGGCAATTAAACAATGGTCATCAAGGAATAACTCAAGATTAACTCTCTCAACAGCAGCATAGGACAAAAATTTTCACAAATTTTCACATCAAAATTTCAAAAATTCAAAAAATTTCAGCAAAACTCTCAATAATAATAAACTCATCCCCACACTTAAATCACACATTGTCCTCAACGTGACAGAAATCACAAACAAGATCAAGGGAGAAAGTCAAAAAACATGAAAAATTAGAGAATGAGAGCAAGGGTACTAAAGAAACTGCCCTGAAAATGCTGAAATCTAAATTGATCGTCGTTTACATGTACCGCTCAAAACCCAACCTGTCTTGCTTTCATCATTTAAATATGTAAATAAGAAAAATATGGAGTGCAAAAATCAAAATTATCTCTACAAATAATGTTATCATATCAAATGAATAATTAATGCACAGTGTAGAGATTTAGAGATTATCTTATTTACAGACCAATAAAGTATAAACGAAAGAAAACCTCAATCCTTAAGTACAGATTCATATTCAAAATATCAGGCATGGCTTTTCTTTAGTATCGGGTGGAGGGAAAGAAAAATACTGGCGGTGTCAATCATTCAAATTAACAGGATGACATACTGCAAAAATAAAACAAACAAATAAGTAAATAAATAAAAACAGAATAATAAAATAACAAGACTGAATAAAACGATGAAAATGAAATTGGGTTGCCTCCCAAAAAGCGCTTATTTAACGTCGTGAGCCTGACAAATCAGAAAATCTCAAGGGTCTCCGAGCAAAATACTATGCACTTCTTGAATTTCCTCCACCCCCTCATAATATGGCTTAACTCGCTGACCATTAACTCTAAAAGTTTCATTAGTATGTGAATTAAGCAATTCAATAGCTCCAGAAGGAAACACAACAACATTAACTATAAAAAGACCACTCCAACGGGATTTGAGTTTACCTGGAAATAGGCATAGTCGAGAGTTGAAAAGCAAAACTTTAATACCTGGTTCAAGTGTCTTCCGAACAATGTGCCTATCGTGCAAAGCTTTGGTCTTTTTCGTGTAAATCCTAGAGCTCTCGTAAGCTTCATTACGCAACTCATCCAATTCGGACATTTGTAACATCCTTTTCTCCTTTGCCTTATCCATATCAAAATTAAGGGCCTTGATTGCCCAATACGCCTTGTGTTCTAACTCAATTGGTAGATGACAAGCCTTACCAAACACCAATCGAAACAGGCTCATCCCTAAAGGAGTCTTGTACGCTGTCCTATAAGCCCACAAAGCATCAATTAGCCGAACTGCCTAATCCTTCCTAGATGAGTTCACCGTCTTCTCTAAAATTCTTTGGATTTGCTTATTTGATGTATCCACTTGCCCGGATGTCTGTGGATGATATAGGGTTACCACTTTATGCTTCACTTCAAACTTCGTCATTAGCTTCTCAAAAAGCTTGTTACAAAAATGGCTTCCCCCATCACTGACAATCACTCTCAGTGTGCCATACCTGCTAAGAATATATTCTTTGACAAATATAACCACAACATTAGCATCATTAGTTCGGGTAGGAATTGCTTCCACCCATTTGGACACATAATCAACAACTACTAAAATGTACTGAAAACCAAAGGAAATGGGAAAAGGTCCCATAAAGTCAATCCCCCATACATCAAAAATTTCAACAACAAGATAATCCATTAGGGGCATCTCATTCCTCTTACCAATATTACCTACCCTCTGGCACCTATGACACTGCTTACAATAAACATGAGCATCCTTGAAAAGAGAAGGCCAGAATAAACCACTTTGAAGAACTTTCTCAGCTGTCTTCCTTCCTCCAAAATGTCCACCACAACTCAAATCATGACAAAAACTCAGAACGCTACGCTGCTCATCATCAGGAACACACCTGTAGACAATCTCATCTTTGCAAATTCGAAACAAGTAAGGTTCATCACAAAAATAATATTTGCAAATATGTAAAAACCTCTTCTTTTCCTGATAGTTCAAATCATTCCGCAAAACACCACAAGCAAGATAATTAGCAATATCTACAAACCATGGAACATGTGACAATACAAATAACTGCTCATCAGGAAATGATTCCAAATCTTTACGGACACCACTCAATGCAAGTTTATTTTCATTCACAAAGAGTAACCTAGACAAGTGATCGGCTATAACATTTTCACTACCCTTTTTATCTCTATTTTCACAATCAAATTCTTGCAAAAGTAACACCCATCTAATCAAGCGAGTCTTAGCATGTTATTTGGATAAAAGATATTTCAAAGCAGCATGATCAGTATGCACAAAGACTTTATAACCAACCAAATATGCTCTAAATTTGTCTAATACAAAAACAACAGCTAACATTTCCTTTTCAGTGGTGGTATAATTCAAATGGGCACCAGTAAGTGTTAAACTAGCATAGTATATGACTCTCAAACATTTCTTAACCCTTTGTCCCAAAATAGCCCTCAATGCATGGTTAGACACATCACACATTACTTCAAATGGCAAAGACCAATCAGGTGCAACAATAATAGGTGTAGTGGTAAGACTCTCTTTTAGGGTATTAAAAACATGTATGCATTTATCATCAAAGTCAAAAGAAATATCTTTTCCTAGTAACCTACAAAGAGGTTGACTAATCTTGGAAAAATCCTTAATGAATCTCCTATAAAAACCAGCATGGCCCAAAAAACTCATTATCCCCTTTACAGATGTGGGAGGGGGTAAGTTAGAAATCAGATCAATCTTGGCCTTATCGACCTCAATACCCTTATTAGACACAATATGACCCGAAACAATGCCATGATTAACCATAAAATGACTCTTCTCCCAACTCAAAGTAAGATTGCACTCAATGCAACGTTTAAGCACAGAAACCAACTTATGCAAACAATCATCAAAAGAATTTCCAAAAATAGAAAAGTCATCCATAAATACCTCAATGAAGTCATCGATCATGTCAGAAAACACTGACATCATACACCGTTGAAACGTCGCTGGAGCGTTACACAATCCAAAAGGCATCTGCCGAAAAGCAAATGTACCAAACGGACAAATGAAGGTGGTCTTAGCTTGATCCTTCGGTGCTATCGCCACTTGGTAATAACCTGAAAGCCCATCAAGAAAACAATAATAAGTATGACCAGCAAGTTTATCCAACATTTGATCAATGAAGGGTAAGGGAAAATGATCCTTTTTAGTGGCGTTGTTCAATTTCCTGTAATCAATGCACATTCGCCATCCAATGACTGTCCTAGTGGGAACCAACTCATTGTCTACATTCTTAACCACGATGATTCCCGTTTTCTTAGGAACCACATTAACGGGACTAACCCATTCACTATCCGCAATGGGATAGATCACTCCCTCATCTAGCAATTTAAGCACTTTCTTTTTCACTACCTCACTCATGTTAGGGTTTAACCGTCTCTGCATCTCCCTCTTGGGTTTAGCTCCCTCTTCTAAAATAATCCTATGCATGCATATGGAAGGACTAATTCCTTTTATATCACTCAACCCCCAACCTATTGCCTTCTTTAGTCTCTTCAATTCACTCACAAGTCTCTCCTTCTCCTCGTCACTCAACAAGGCTGAAATTATCACAGGTAAGTTCTCTCCCTCTCCTAAGAACACATACTTCAAATGCTTAGGTAGCTCCTTAAGTTCTAAAACTGGATAAGGTTCCTTCTCCTTATTTTAGATCAAAGGCAGCTCACCTACTTTCTCCTCTCCTACCTCCACTATTTCTCCCTCATCTAAACTTACAATAGTATTCATAACCTCCAGAATAAGAATTTTCGTCTCTTCTTCAAGTGTAAGTGCAGGTTTTAATTTATCTTCTGAAGTATCTTGCAAGAAAACTTGTTCAACAACAATATCAATACAATCAATGAAAGAGCATTCTTCAACTAATGATATAGTAGAAGCAGTGAGATTATTAAAAATGGAAAACTTAACAGTTTGATCAAGAACAATCATAGTTATCTCTCCATTTGCAACATCAATCAACGTTTTTGTTGTTGCCATGAAAGGCCTCCCTAACAAAATATGCATTTCAAACCTACTAGACAACCCATCACCCATGTCAAGGACCACAAAATCAACTGGCACAATCAGTCCTTTAACCTGTACTAGCACATCTTCTATAATGCCCCTAGGGTATCTCAATGACCTATTAGTTAGTTGCAAACACATCTTTGTGGGTGTCAACTCTCCTAAATTCATTTGTAAAAACAAAGCATAGGGCATCAAATTAATGCTCGCACCTAAATCTAACATGCCCTTAGCCTCCTCACCATTGCCCAAAAAAATATCAATCATAAAACTACCTGGATCTTTTGCCTTAGAAGGTAACTTACACTGGAGAATAGCATTAGCTACCTTTAATGCAATAACTTTCTCTTCCATTTCTAACCTTTTCTTCTTAGACTTCAATTCGTTAAAAAATTTAGCATAGGAAGGTATGTTTTTTATCACATCAAGCAAGGGTAGATTGATACTCACCTTGGATAGCATTTTGAATAACTCATCAAATTGCTCATCTTGCTTACCATTCTTGAGTCGACTTTGAAATGGAACAGGTGGTCGATATGGATTATCCGCCTTGTGCAACTTTGAAGTAGAAAGGATATCTTCTATCTTCTCTTGTTTTTTTGGAATCACAACATGCTCATCAATGCCTTTTCCCTTTTTTTGCTCAACACGATCATCTCCTGCATCATCAAAATTAGATGCATCATCAAAATTAGAACCAACATTGTTATTAATTATCTTACCACTCCTAAGAACTGTGATGACCTTAGCTTGCTCTGGTTGACTTGGAAGTTTCCCTCATTGGTTTGTTTGCACTTGGCTTGTAACTTGTCCTACTTGTGTTTCCACCTTTCTCACTAAAGCCTCCAATAACTCAAACCTCCTATTGTTGGCTTCCTGATTCTTGGTGCTAACTTGAATAAAAGCATTGAAGCTGTCCTCCAAAGATGGTTTTGGTTGCTGCTGCTGCTGGCTTAATGATTCTCCTTGGAATTGATGTCACCTCTGCAGCATGTGAAACTGGGGCTGCTGTTGCTGGTTGTTGTTTCTCCAAGAAAAATTTGGGTGATTTCTCCATCCTTGGTTGTACGTGTTGGAAAATGGGTCGTTCCTTGCCCTTGGTTAGAAACCATCCAAAGCTTATGCTTGCTCGTAGTCACCTGCAAAAGAATCAAAAGACGAAGGACAAACATTAGTATCATGACCAAAAATACCACAAACTCCACATACCTCTTGTTGCTGGACTGATGTGTTTCCCTTTATTGATAAAAGTTTGACTTGTCTAGTGAGCTCAGCTATCTGCATAGCTACATCTTTCCCAGTAACTTCTTCTTGGAATCCCCCTCTTCTATCTCTCACACTTTTCTGCTGGGAGTTTGCTCCGAGCATTTCAAACAATTCAAATGTCTCCTCAGCAGTAATTTCACCCATAGCTCCTCCAGCTGCATTATCAACGATGCTCTGGTTTTGGAATGTGAGCCCGTCATAAAAGAATTGATTTAACAATTGCAGCGGATAATGGTGGTGATGACACTGGATTTACAAAATCTTAAACCTCTCCCAAGCTTCATGAAAAGGCTCTCCTTCCATTTGAGAAAAAGTTGCAATCTTTGACCTCAATTCAGATGTCTTCTGATGAGAATAATACTTCCCCATGAATTTGTTGTACACATCCTCCCAAGTAGTTAACGAGTTGGGAGCGAGTGTCATAAGCCAAGATTTGGCACTATCCTTCAATGTGTAGGGAAAACATCTCATTCTTAGTTGATCCTCCGTTAGACCCTGTAGAGGAAAGGTCTGAATTGTAGAGTAGAAATCTCTGATGAAGTTTAGAGGATCTTCATTTGGCACTCTATAAAATGATAGAAGCATGCTATAGTGGATATTCTTCAGCTCATAATTCCTAGCAGCTTCATCCAGTCTGATGCACGATGTCACAGTGCCGATGATAGGACGAGCAAATTGTTTCATTGGTATCCGTTCTTGCGCCATAATGGGTGGTTGATCTTCAAAGTTTTCCTCCCAGTTATCCTCTGTTCCTGGTAGACCAATCGGTTCACCAACCCCAGGCTTCACTATTCCTTGCGCTCTTCCTATCCTGTTAATGTTATCAACAAACGGGAAAAGCTCTCTTCACAGAGATCTTCTCCCAAACATAAAATTTTCGAAAACAAATAAAAATTAAAGACAATTATATTCACAACACACAACAAAAACAAACTCAACTTGCAATTCCCTGGCAACGGCGCCAAAAACTTGTTCGCTAAAAATTATACTATACAAAAGCGACCCGCAAGTATACGGAGTAGTTGTAGTCTATTGGTAGCAACCAAGATCGTATTCACTCAAGGAATCGCAAATTGAAATTCACTCAACAATATCACGTAAGCTAAAATAAAAGAAAAATAAATCACTTTATAATTGAGCAAATTGAAAGAAAAATAATTTAAGAAAAAATTACTAGTTTAAGATTTGTAAAATAAAAAGCTAAAACTTGAAATTAAAAATAACTAACGAAACAAAAGGGCAATTAATAATTTAAAAGAAAATAATTCGCTTTGAAATGGGAAAGTGAATATCTTAAAATAGAAATTAAAAGTGAATGACAACGAAAATAAAATAAATATGATGCAATGTATGAAAAATTTCTAAGGTTCGCAATCCGTAAATTAATCCTTTATGAAAATAAATTTACCAAATTAATTATTTTAAAGAACTTGGTTTCCGAAAATTCGACGATAAAAGAATCCTAATAACTTTTATATTTATAAAGTTCAATTTATCAAAACCAAATTATAATCTTAAAGCTTATATTTCTAATTCACTTTAAGTTCTTAATTCGTTGTTATCAGGCTAAGAATTTCTACTCTCGCTCCTTCATTCAAAGCCTAAATCGAATAATTGGTAACTAATCAACTATCCGCAAACATTCACTCAAACCAATTACGAAAAAGAAATAAACAATAAATAAACTAAAATTCAAATATCATATCATAGTTCACTTCATAACCACACTAGACAATAATAAATTCAGCTTAACATCATAGTCTAAATATATTTAAACAAAATAATCTCAAAGTTCATGTTTATCATTACAACAGATTCACCAAGTTCAAGCAGAACAAATAAAAGGACTGAAAATATCACTTCCCAAACAAATCAACCAGCAAAATAAATCTCAAATTAAATCTCAATACACACTTCAATCTCAACTAAACAGAACTAAATTAGAAAAGAAAATAAAAATGAAAGAAAGACAAATTAACTAAAAACCCAACAGAGAAGAACTGTAAACAGTACCAAAGCTAATCAATTCACAGACTAAAATCAAAGTTCAATCTCAATCCAAACTCATAATCAATATTCATTCGTCATTAACAATTTAATTTTAGTAAAAATCACGCAGAAGTTCAGCATAAGAATAAAAACAATAACAATGAGATTTCAATAAAATTAATTGAATAAACTGAAAGAGAAAATCAATAACCGTTAAGTCCTTCTTTTGCTTGCTCAATGATTTCCAGTTATGGTTCTAGAGGTGAGGTACTGAGTTCTTTCGAATACCAGCTCCCTCCTTTGCTTCGTTTTCCAATCAGGTACAGAGAAGAAAGTCAAGATCGTTACCTCTGGTTCAAATCTTCAGCTGCTCCAACAAGAAGATGGCGTCTTCTTCTGGTTCAAATCATGTTGAGCTTCCTCTGTTCTTCATCAAGAAACCCAGCTGCTATCTTTAGAATTTTTTTCGTGGACAGCTCTCTCTTCAGATTGCGTTTCACAACCTTCGTCCGCCCAGCAGCTCCGGTCAAGCAAACCAGCAAGAAATAACCAGAAATAACTCAGATTTTTCTTCCCTCTTCAGATCGTGCCTTGCTTCCTCACTCACTGCCTCTGTTCTTCTCCACTGTTTTTATATCCATTTCCCCAAGCTTTTTTTTCTTTTCTTTCTCCAAAAACCCAAAAAAAAATAGTGCTTCTCTGTTCACCTCTACCTAGCTGTTTTCTCTCCTCTTTACTTCTTTTCACGTGTAAAGCTGGAATATTCCCTTTTTGTTTACAGCTAAGATGCCTCTGCTTCTTTAATTCTTCACATGCTGCTGCACTTTCTTCATTATTTTAATTCTTTCTACTTCTTTAATCCTTCAAAACGCAGAGTTACATAGCCATTACCAAAACGCACATCTTCATTTAAAGACTAAAACGCTGCTCTTCTATTGCCCAAAACGCAAGAACAAGTGCGTTTTGGCTTCTTCTTCCTCTGCAGATTTCTAGGTTTGATTTCTGGTCTCTTTTCTTCATTCACGTCTATCTCTGTTCTTCGTTTCTGATTAGAAAATCAAAGGGAACCTTGATTTCTTCATTCTCGTTTTGGGTCTCTTCCCTTCGTTCTTTGTGCTTTCGTTTCTGGTCTGGTATCTTCCTTTAATTCTCTTTTTATTTCTGCGTTCGTGCATTCTCTCTTTTCCCTTAACCTCTGTTTTTTTTTTAATTTCAAATTTCAAATTCAAAATTCCTTCAGAATCGGAAAACCCATTCAACAATTCGGGTCTCAAATCCTTCGAATCAATCTTTCACATCTTCTCCATCTCTTTTGCAAACAGATCGTGAAATCTCTGTTGTGAATC
>CATIWJ010257624.1:0-13003 GCA_949640765.1 Croton laevigatus | reverse complement strand
TTGGGAGTTCACCTTCTTCCCCATTCATTTTCTATGATGCTTTGGTGTTTTTGAGTTTTGATTTCATGGTTTTTATAGGGAAGAAGAATTCTGTGATTTAAAATACACCAAACTTTGAAATTTTGCAAACAAATTTTTTTTGGGGGGAAACATGGGCAAAATTTTAGGTGCAATTCGCAGTACTTTTTTTCCCCTTTTACTTACCACAACCGCCATATATTTTAAGATACAACCAAAATATAAAGCGCCTCTATGATGAAAATTCCTGCCTCCCCACAAGGCTTTTCACCTCTGACAGGCACGCGTTTTTCCTTGTCCGCGTCAGAGTTTATTCCATTAGATGTCATCAGCTGTCTCCTCTTGTCTACCTTCTCTCTCTTCCTTTTTTGGGGCATTTTGGGAAGAAAAAATTGAGAAAATTTTATGGTGAATAATAAAAGTCTCAGTTTTATTGGAACGGAGGTAGTATGTTTATTCCATGAATATTATATCTCAATTTAATTATATCATTTAAAGAGTAATTGCATTATAGCAACTTAGTTGTAGTAACAGTAAAATTACGGTTTGTTATATAGTTTTAAGAGAATTAGATTTTGTAGTTTTTTTACATGAACTTTGGTAATTAGAGAAATTTAGTAACTTTTCAAAATATGGATATGCACAAAACTATGTAATAAGTTTTTCAATGTAAAATATTACAAAGGAATTTGAAACCACGAAATGATTTTTACTATTGCCAGAGCAATATTTACTATTGCTAGAGCATTCAATTCGTCAATTTAGTGATATGGCAATTTTGCCCCTTATATTAACAAATCAAATCTCTACCTCATTTGTTTCTTTGTCTCCTCCTACTTTTCTTTTCCTGCAACAATCTTCTCTTTTCATGAATAAGAGTGAAATCGCATACTGATATCATAAAAGAAAATATTTCATGGTTCTTTTGGTTTTTATTTATTTTTCAATTTGAATCAATACAGCTTAGAAAAAATTTACTTCCATATTTGGGTTCTTCTTTACTTTAATTTTTAGGATTTCGAGTTTATTTATTTTTATTTCTTTATCAATCAAATTTAAAATCGTGGAGCTTTATTGTCCTGGGTCATGTTTCACCACCACTCATTCAGTCGTTTCAATGCAAATGAGCCCAGCAATTGCAATTGCTGTACCTTGAATTTTCAATTTTTATTTTCCTTTTCTTCACCTTGAGAGTCTCTATATTTCTGTCAAATAATAGTTCATATCAAGGGAAAAAATTGTCAATGTATTGAATTGACAAATTGAATGGTCTGACAATAACAAATACTACTCTGACAATAGCGTTACCCTTAAAAAATCTACAATAATCCCACATCAAATAAAGATATAAAGTAGACGTGTCAAGCCAATTGATTTTGTGCAAGATTGGTCCATCACTCATTCACTTATAAATCCATGTGTGTGCATAAGCACATGGCCTTTGACATAATATCAAAGCCATTAATGATCAAACAGGTACGGCCTATGGGCTTCCCAAACGGTGTAGATAAGTAGAAAACAATAAGTACGGACATATGTCAGCTTTAATTAAAGAGGTTGAGTAGGAAATGAAACTTCTTTTTTTTTACATAGATGTTCTATTCTACTTGGGGGATATGGGGAATGAGATTAACAAGTCTCGAACCCGAGACTTCAGGTCCCAGGAAAGAAATGCCTTACCACTAGGTCACCTCTTGGGCTTAAGTAGGAAATGAAACTTCATTTCAGGTTTTAATTTGATTTGATATAAAAGTGCAATCTTTTGCATATTTTCAAATTTATGTGTGACCAAACCGAAATGACAGCCGATTTCTGGTTAAACTGGTCCTGTTTTAATAACAGTGGTTTCCACAATGAATTGAACTCATGAACTCCTGAAGTTTGAATAATACTAAGAATTAAAAGAATAATAGCTTCTTGATTAATGGCAAATGTTGGAGAGTGGATTAACAACTTTCCTCCTTTTATAATGCCTATTTTAAGCTTATTTTCTTCTTTTTTTTAAAAAAAAAAGAATAATAGCCACAAAAATAGAGAAACCAGTCCACGGTGTGTTGAAATAATTTCGATTCAAGTGTGCTTTTTTCTCAGTTGCCAGCGAGATCTAGAGTAGTTATCTAATTTTAATAATATTGCTTGGAGTAGTAGAAGGAGGTGAGTAAAACGCAGGGATACCTACTTAGTAGAGATGTTGTACCTATATATACTTCTACTCCTTCATATTCCATTGAAAAAAATAGTAGTTATCTAATTTTGTAAAAAGGGAAGAGAAAGTTCTAATGTTTACTAGAAATACCATTCCCTCTATTAATATTATTAAAAGTACTCGACAAAGCTTCATCATCTCCTGGCCAATAGTTTAATTGTTCTTCTTTCTCCAAGATTACTTCAATGTATTTGTTGTATTGCCTAATTCAATAAATTTTTTTAGGTACATAATTTTATGTCTTTCCATTGGTTGTAATTCTTTTTGCCATGATTAAGTGGACCAATAGAAACTAGTTGAGGTGTATATGCCTTTTCATTTTTTTTTTTTTAATAAGTGTGTGTGATTTTAGTAGATAACACATACGGAGAAAATAAAAAAACTTTTAAATAAATACTACAAAGATTTGCTATTCAAGTAAATAGCACAAAAATTTACTAAATTCCAAAACTACCTTACACATTACTAAAAAAATACATTTCCCAAAAAACACGCATTAGTCGTTGTGCTTTCCGAGCCTTCTTCCCTACCAATCTCCATCTCCATCTCTCTTCCCTTTCGATCAATAGTGGCCATCTGACCAACCACCGGCAATAGCTTCTTTTTCCATGGATTTTAAGGTTTATGATTTTTATCTTTCAATTTCCGATAAGAAGATGATGAATTGGAAGCTCTCGGATCTGAAGTGATGATGGTGATGACGGACTAACTTCGTGTCGGTTATATTTCCTTTGGTTTTCCGTTCGCCTTCCATTGATATTTCAACGTCATCGATGGGTTATATTTGATCATAATCAAATGCGGCAGCGAGATTGTTTTGCAGAGAGAAGGCATGCGAGATTGTTAACGTATTGCTTTTCTGATGGTTTTTTAGATAGAATTTTTTTGTTATTATTGGAAAACATAAATTTATTTTCTTACATTTCTTTAGAAATTATGAAAAATAAATTTATTTTCTTGAAATATTTTTAGAAACTATGAAGGAAATAATTTTTTCTCCAGTTTCTTTAGAAAAACATGAAGAAATAAAATTCTTTTCTTAATTTATTTAGAAATTATGAAGAAAAAAAATTTATTTTCTTTTCTTAATTTCTCAAATTTTTGGAACTGAGGACTTAGATAACTAACAATGTTTTTGGATTTTTATTTCAAAAAAAAAAAAACAATGTTTTTGGATTTTATAAAATTTAAAAATTGAAATATCCATATCTTGGAGAAAGATTTCATGGAGAAAGTTATATTTAATCCAAATACATGTGAGCTTGATTCATAATAGGTAACGAGACCTGTATTATTAATGGTTGTTTGGCTTAGGTTTAAAAAAAACAAAACAATCGAACTTCAGTACTAATTTTACTGTTCAACATTCATATGGTTAAGAAGAAGCTGGATATTTGGGTGACCGAACTAAACAGAAATGTTTGATGATGATAACTAGAATAATTTTTACTCGAGGTGTCCCATTGGGCCCGGCCCAGTTAGCCCAAGGATCAGGCTTGGCCCAACCAAGAACTAATAGTTCATAGGTAGTAGCAGGGGTGTCAAAATCTGATTCGACCTGCTAACTCGACATAAACTTAACCTGAAATTAGTGGATTAGGATTGAGATTTTTGGCCTGTTTAATTAAATAGGTCGATACGAGCCCGACTTGAAATTTAAACAGATCAGGTTATGGTTGAATATTTCAACCTGAAAAATGACTCGTCTAACTTGTTTACTGTTCATAATAGTAATAATAATAATAATAATAATATTATTATTATTATTATTATTATTAAAGAAAACAGAATGGACGAAAAGAAAGAGAAGAGAAAGAAAAAAGGATAAAGAAGAAAGAGAGAAAGAAATAGATTTTCGACTAGACAAAAGCTAATCCGACCTGCTAACACGATACAAATCCGACCTAAAATTTAAACAAATCAGGTTAGGGTTGGGGAGTTTTCAACCCAAACCTGTTTGACACGAACACGAATCCGATTCGACCCGACCTGTTTGACACCCTTAGTTAGTAGAGCTCGGTCTGTCTGTCTGTCTCTAAGAAAGCTCATGATATCACCTCAGGATGATGTGCCTCGGAGCTAAACTGGATGATGTCAGATTCTAGCCGTCGTGAAATTTCTCCTATTTGGGAGAAAAAGTTTTGGAGATATTTTTCTCATTCTCAAATCTGAAAGAACATCAAAGTTTATTTCTTTTTTATAGTAAAATAGTATATTGCTAATCAAACTAAACATATGAAACCAAAAGGTTTGAGCACTGTTCATATTCCAGTGTTTAGACCTTTCTGCCCTCAGCCATTACGGCCTTTATTGCTCCCAATTTGTTCCCTGCCTGTCAACGGTGCCGTATTGCGCCTGCTGCTTGGGCTATTTCTCAGCTTCAAACATCACGTCCATCCTTTTAATTTCACCCTACTTCATTTAAATGTTTGACCATTGGTTATCAATCTATCACTAAGCAAAATAAACGCAATGCCAACAATTAATTCAAAGCTAAAGTAACCTTTTGCAAGTTGTCAACTTGCCTATAACATAACAGTCTAACTAAACATACAATTTAAAATCTAAGAAGCATATATAGAATTAAATGAAAAATACTATTTGCCCGTCCTTTACCCTATAAATAGAGTCGTATACCTTGCCTTCTTTCATTCATCTGCTTTCCTTTCTTCCAACCTTCTCTTAATTTCTATAAATAGAGGCGGCAATTGCAGGGCTGTGTTTCAATTATTTTCTTAATTTTTAATTCCATGATGTAAATTAATAATTCTATTTGGCACCCTACACACTCTCAATAGTGGTTTTAAAAAGTTCATGAATCAATGTGGTGCATCGCAAATATTAAAGAGTCAATTGATTTTTCACCGATAATTATGAGAGCAAACTATGTATTGTGCCCCAAAAAAATAATGAAAAGAGATGGTTAGATATAAGAGGTGGATACCATATGCACATTCATATATACTACTAAAAATAAAAGTTAAATGTTTTTAAGTATTTTCAATGTTGTAGACAATAACCAAATAATATTTTTTCATTAATTATATACTTAAAATTAATAGAAAAATTTATAAAATGAATAAATATTTTATATATACACATACATACACATTCCGCACACACACATACATGTGTATACCTAATAAGAGCATTTCTAGTGCTAATATAAAATACAGACTACAGCTAGAAAATGTTAAGAGCACGTTACAGATACATACATTTTCATTAGGAACAGAAAATATTAAGTGTAAATAGAAAATTTATAATTGTGAAAAATAGTTGCTACAATATAAAGTGTAAAGCAAGACAATGATATTAAAAAGGAGAAAGAAAAGAAAACAACAGTATTTAATGAAAATGTCGATTACAAGTTCATAAATGCTAACAATAAAAACTTTCAACCACAATAGTAAATAAACACTACTTAAATCGAAGGATAGAACATACAACCTTTATAATACTAAGGATTAGAAGGATAGTTACAGTAAAAACAGGGACCAGTCCATGGAGAGTTGAAATAATTTTGTTTCAGCTTCGCTTTTCTCTGTTGCTATAGAGATTTGTAATAGCCATTTAATTGTTCAATGAGAGAAGAATAGTAGTAGTGTCTACCAGAGAATATTCCCTTTAACAAGGTCATGAAAAAGACTTGAAAAACTTTATCATCTCTCATTCACTTTAATGATAGCAATGATTACAGACACACATGAAAGACAAAGAGAGTAAAATGCAATACCAATAGCCAAGCCGCGGAATATCGGAGAGTCGAAAGAATATCGACTCAGCATCACTCCTGGTTTCCATGGAGATTGGTAGTAGCAATTTAATTTTTCAATGAGAGAAGAAAAGTAGTAGTGTCTACCAGAGATAGTATTTCCTTTGACAAGGTCATGAAAAAGACTTGACAAAGCTTTATCATCTCTCAGACAATTTTCTACAATATCTTTTTGAGCGAGTAGTTCCACATCTTTAGCATCGGCAAGAAGCATAGCCATAAAAGACACATAGTAGCTCAAATATTGTTTCTCACTAAGAACATGACATTGTTCAAAAGCAATCACATTCCTCAATAAAATTTCTGTGCCATCATGTATGTTTAGTTGAGGAATTTCGAGAACTCCTCTATTGAATTCAATGTCAAATATATTTTTACTAGAGCTCGAGTAAAACCCGATTCCAACTTGGTGGAGCTGAGTAGCACTTGGTATCCATATCTTTTGTTGATTTTCAGGAGATTGGATATTGGTAGGAAGACTGCATATTCTTAGGATGTCAACCAAATGCTTCACATGAGGAAAATCATTGTTAGGAAGAGAGTCCTCCTTCACCCAAAAAGAATGATAACAATAGAGATATTTATATGCATATGCTATAAAGGAAGCTTCCTCCCTATTTAATACCTTAAACAGTCATTGAGAATAAAAAACGGAAGTTGGTTTTCGAGTAATATTAGATCTGTTTTTATTCCATCAAGCAGCCATGGCTGGTTGAATATTGGATCCTCAACACCGATCTCAGCAAGAATTTTACGCATCCATGGCTGATTGAATATCGGATCTTCAATATTATTATGATAAAGCCCGTATAGGAACAATATTATGATGAAGCTTGCATCTACTAATACCATTTCCACAAACTGTTTACTATTAAGGTCAATGCTTTCAGCATAGCAATTACGCAATTCTTCCTCCTCCTTCAGAATTACTTGAGTGCATTCTTCAATTATTGCAGAGCCTGTTTCAATAAATAGTGTAAGGTACCTGGTTTTATGTCTCTCCATTGCTTGCAGCTCTTCTTTGCCACAATGAAACGGACCAATCGAAACTAGTTGAGGTGTATAGGCCTTCTCATTTATTTCTCTTAATCTCTGTGGAACTTTATATATACAACGGTGTGTTGATAATGGAGGCAATTCTTTAAATTTCTTCACACGATCTACTACTATTTCTTTAATTTCTCCTCCAAGCGAGCTACTACTCTCCATGATCCTGTCATATTGGGTTTATAATATTAAATTTGAATTGAAAACGCATATCATCTTACAATATTTTATTTTAAATTAGAAAGTATCCAAAGCACAAAAAGAAAAACAAAAGAAAAGAAATAAATCCTAACTATCCTTTACTTATTCACCCACAAAACCTACATACAACTTGGAAAGCTCAAATCTAAGCACTTATCTATTGCTATAACATAGTTTCTGGGAAATTAATGTAGTTAGGCCTTTAATCAAATCCTATCAGTCCAATAATAATCTCGACTTCACACACTAATAATGAAGTAAAACAGAATAAATTTCATTAAAAACTGACCTGCTATAATGCTTGCCGACCAACTTTGAATTGAAGCACTCAACCCTTTCTGCACTCTTCTTCCTCTGCAGCGCTGGAACCAATGTTATATAACTATATAAGTACATATAGTAACACAATAAATAAAGACTATAAATGGTTGACCACAAGGAATGCAATAACATTAGTAGTAATAAATAAAGTCTTTCTTTCTCCAATTTTCGTGTGTGTGTATACACACACTAATTTTAAAATTACAATAATAATTTACATCATAATATAACACCAAGTTGTTATTAATATTAAAAAATGACTATAACTTTAGTAACAAAACAAATACTAATTCGTTGCTGCTGACTAATATAAGAAAAGGACTTCCTTAAATAATTTATTTATTTTGGACACAACTAACTTTCGTTTTCACATTTCTTATTTACTCTTTCCATTCTTTAAGTGTGTCAATTTGTATAATTAATAATGAGGCTAGGCCTTTTAATCAAATCCCGTCAGTCCAATAATAATCTCGATTCCACACGCTAATATGAAGTAAGTAAAATAAAGGACATGGGCAAGTAACAATGGAGAAGGCTTTTAACAATGAGTTAAGTAACATGAGTTCAATTCTTCCTGCCGACAATCTACAAGTCCCACCTCCTGGGTGTGTGAGTTAGAGTGCGTGTGTAATATCTATGTCAAAAAAAAAGTAAGTAAAATAGATTAAATTTCATTATTGGCTGTGTAACCAATGCTATATAACCATATAATTTTTTTTTATCGCCTATATATATATATATATATATATATATATATATATATATGATTTTGTTTATATGAGCAGTATTAGTTGTACCTAAAGTTATATTTAGAAAAGGATTTTCTGGAAAAACTTTATGATCTCTATTCATAATCTATTTTCTTGAGCAACTCAGAACTGCACAGATTTTAATAGAAAACTTTCTTCAGATGAGAAATTTCAACAAGAAGCACTCTGTGATTCCTTTTCATAGCTTTTGAGAAAGCACTTCAAATTTTTCAATCATGCCAAAAATATGAATTAACTAACTCTGTTTTTTAGTCAAAACTCCTTACCTCAGTGTCGCATGATGATATGTCGTCTGTGTGGTTGCTTGCTCCCTTTTCAGCTACATATTCTGATTCCTCTTTTTAAAAACTTTGTGTTAAAATATTAAATTGAACTATGATAGTATTTTCTCTTTAAAAAAAAAAAAGAGAGATAGAGATAGTATTTTTGGCCAATTTACAACTAGAAGGGATTTTGTCACGACCCAACATTCGGGGTCAATGATTGGTGTGTAACCAGACCGAAGTCTGACTACACAAGCCAATAAAAACAAATAACTAAATGCAATGTACAAAAATCACTATGTAAAAATTTCTGAAAAATTACAAATGCAACTGAAATAATGTTATTTATTTCTTTTACAATCCGGAAATCAAGCTAGAGTACAAATACTAAACTAGAATAACTAAATCGATTCGAATGCTCGGCTCAAAAAGAAAGAATTTGAGCCTCGCCGCAGCAGAATATTGGAAACCTGCAAAAGAATCTATATGGGTGTGAGCGCTATATATATGCGCTCAGTAAGTCCATGAATGGCAGGAAAACCTAATACAATAAAATTATAGCAAGCACAATCTCATACAAACAATATGGTGTATCAGGGCCAAGAGTCCAAAAACTTGATAACAGAAGTCCGAAAACTATTAACAGGAGTCCGAAGACTAATAACAGAAGACCGAAGTCTAACAACAGGAGACCGAATGCAGAAGGTCTGGTTGTGAAAAAAATATTATTATACGAAATGAAAGAATGATATATAAGAAGGGCTTATTATATACATAGTATAAATGTTAGCAAGTAGCACATCACAAATAATCAAATACACCCATGGAATTTACCTCAAAATCCGATAAGAGAAATACCCATTTTTTTTCCCAAACGAACAAGAAGAAGGATAACCGCCTAATAACAAAACAAGAATTAACGAAATCCCTAAGATAATGCGAATGTGCATGCTCACGAATGCTATGAGTACAAGCAATCAAATCATTTACATAAATAATACCCAAATATAACTAATATTTACGTCAAACTCATAAATAAATTAAATCTCATTCAAAACACCAAATAGCCTTACTAAAGTTTTCCTAAACTCAAATTCATTCAATTTTACAAAAAGGTAAAATATCCGAAAAATCAAAATTTAATTAAAACTTATCATTGTAAGAATATAAATTTAAAACTAAATCTCAGAATTAAAATAATTGTTTTGAAAGATAAATCAAAGTATTTTTATCAAAAACAACATTTTACAAAGTGGATTCCAAAAGCACAAATTTACTGGTAAGACCCATACAACAATACCTATATTGAAAAATCCATAGGAAATAATTTGATAATTCAAAAATTTTGAAATTCTACCAGAATCTACTATGAGACCTTATTAAGATTACTTCAAAGTTTCAGAATTTTTGGAGACTTCTAGGTCCCTCAAATTAATTTTGTTAGCAGACTGATACAGCACAGCTATTCAAGTAACATCAGTTAGGAATTTGCATTTTTTTCAAAAATATAACAATCTGAAAAAGTTCCAAAAATATTTTTCACAGAAACTTAACCTTTAGAAATCAGACATATCAAAAATCCAAGTTAAGATCATTTTTCTATATTTAATTAAAATTCACCAATACACAACAACAACATTAACCAAGTGAGCAGAAAATTTTTCGGAAAAAAAATATTCAATTGATCAATTTGATTAAAGATACTTAACACCCAATTTCAATTAATTAAACCTTAGCTGAACTTTAACATAAATTTCCAGCACCCTTAGCCAAACACAGTAACAAATTTAAGAATGCCTAAATACCCAAAATCAATACAAAACCCAAAATTTCAATGTTTATCAAAAAACCCATAATTAATTCGGATTCAACCCAAATAAAATTTATTAATCAATAATCTATTCACCCCTACATGATTCTAATATGATCTAATTAGATGCAATAAGAGAAACTAAATTGGAAAGATGAATCACCTCAAAAAGAAATCCAAAAATTGAAGAACAAGAGCTGCAGGAACTAGATTGTAAATTTGATGTATACCAGATGTAAACCCAACTAAAACTTAGCTCCAACCAATCAAAGCTAGCCGTAACCTTCATCGTCCTTGACCCAGACCCACGTAGCAAAACCATAATCTCACTCATCACGCCCACCAAGAACTAAAACAGTTTCAATTTTGTGTTGCAGTGTTATCATCCGCGGTTCCTCCCTTTAGGTTTTAGGTTTATATATATATATATATATATATATATATATATATATATATATATATATAATTGTACTAAATTATTTAAACTAAAATAAAATTAACTATATTTTAAAATATTAAAATTAACTTAGTAACTAAATAATACTGAAAGCAATTGTATTTAATAATTATTATCTTCAAAATAGCGCTAACTATTATTTTAATTAATAAAATACCAAAACACCCGAAATGACTAAAATACTTCCGGAACTCGAAAATGCAAAACTATACTTAAAACAACTAACTCGTCATCAAGAATACCAAAAAGATAATTAAAATTTAAAATTGCATTAGATAAAATATAAGGGTGAAAAATAACTATTTTGCCCCTAAGTTACAAATTTATCATTTAATCCCAAATCTCCTAATCACACAAAAACTGAGGGTTTCACAGATTTGAACTTCAATTTATAACTAGAAAGGTCTGAACTTTAACTTTCTTTCATTGGTAGTCCTTTTAGCCATAAATTATAATATTTTAATCTCCAATAGAAACCAAAATGTAATTTTTCAAATATCATTTCATTTTTTAACCAGCGGCAGGACTTAATTGAAATTATTCAACCAAATGAAGCGGCAGGACTTAATTGAAATTATTCAACCAAATGAACATACATCATGAGAAATCTGAATATGATCTTATTTTTTACGGGTCATCTGACTACCAGAAGTCAATGAAAATAAGTTGGAAAGAAAACTCGATATGTCAGCCCAATATCATGACACGATTTGTTTTCCTTCCTTCAGTCATTGTTTTCCACAAATCTAGCCTCTATGGTATCGGTTGGAAGTGGCGGAAGTTTGATGGTGGAGGTGCAAGGAAAAAATTGAACCGCCATGTACACTCAACGAAGGCATCTGAATATGGAAATTGAGTTTTGATTTGAAAAATTTCAATTTAGTCTTGGCTGAAGATTAAAGATGAAATAATTTTTGAAAAACTACATTTTGATCCCTATTAGAGATTCAAAAGTGACGATTTATGGCCAAAAGTACTACCGGTGAAAGGAAATTGAAGTTCAGACCCCTTCGATAAAAGAAAGTGGAAGTTCAGACCCTTTTTCATTGCAAATTGAAGTTCATATTCCTTCTATTTACATAAGTCAAAGTTCAAAGATAGTGGGTGAGAACTTAATTTTGCTATTTCAATTTCCGCCCCTCAGGATTGATATATAATGGTTTGGACAACTTGGGACATTTTGATAATTGAAGTTAACGCAATCAATACATTTGTTTGTCGTTACAGTTTTAGTTTACATATTCCCTATGTTTTTGTCTTGTTTAAGGTTTTAATCCTTATTTAAATACCCTACACAGTACTTAATTAATTATTGAATATTGTTTAATAATATATATTTTTTAAAATAGATTTCTTAAAGAATAATCAATCTCTTTGTTCGTTATTGAATTAGTAAAATAAATTTAACATGCGAATATGAAGAATTGGTACTCGAGTAGAATAATAGGTTAATGGTTTCTTTATTCATGAAGAAGATTAAGACTTCTTTATAATGTTATATATACTTTATAATTATAGGATTGTCCCACTCCTATCACTAATTATCTGGTGAAGGTTTTGAAATGTTAGTTTTTCTGTTTTCATTTGCTCTATTAAATTTTAATATTATCTGACAACAGTTTTTTAGTTATTAAATTTTTTTTTTAATAATCCTTTATTCATTTTCAACACAATTTTAGTCGACATCAAAATTCAACCACTAGCAGATAAAATTGAACTTGAATTTAAAATTTAATATAAATATTTGCAACATCAAAATTCAAGCTAATTTTTAAATTTATAAAATTGTCCGATATTATGTATCTAATGAGTGTTTAATTCTTTTTCAAAATTGTTATAAAAAATACTATTGTCTTTTTTTTTTTTTTGAAAGAGAAAATACTATCATTGTTTAGTTTAACATTTTAACACAAATATATATTCAACCACAATTTATTTAATCTACCGTGTGTTTCCAAAAAAAAAAATAAATAAATAAATTGATATTTTGTGAAAAAAAAGATAAATTATAAAATAAATTGATTTTTGTAAAAAATGATAAATTAAAATTAAAATAAAAATATTAGCCCATTTTTCAAACAGTCTGCATTTTATGAATTCATATTTTTACATTTTCATGCTAATACTAGTTTTTT
>CATIWJ010257568.1:0-11869 GCA_949640765.1 Croton laevigatus | reverse complement strand
ACAGATTTAATAGATTAAATGTTGTTTAATATTATTATTAAATTAACAGTAAATGGAATTAATTAAGGACCCTAAGATATTATCTTTTGAAACAAACTAAAAGAGAATATGATATATAATTAGACAGCAGTAGTGCTGATTATAAATCATTATATTATGAATAGTGAAAGGACAGAGGACAGTTCGAGAGGTATTATGAAGGTAGGAAATGCGATGATACTGAAAGGACTAATGCGTAGGATTCTATCTGCGGACACTACTAGGTTCGATACTTTTTAGTATTTGAACTGAATCTATTATTTTTAAATATATGTTTTAAATGAGTATTATTTTACGGAATTTTGGATAAATGATTTGTTGGGTACTCGAACGTGTGTTCGAGTCGGATTATATGCTTTGATTGTATTTTTAATACCGATGCGGTAATCGCTGACGCGATCGTACCTGCAAGGTGAAAATGAAATATTTACGGAAATATATTTAAACGACTACTCTTATGATTTAATATTTGAGCAATATTGAGCATGAGATTTGAAAAGACAAATAATTATTATGAGGATTTGATATTTTTGAGAAAACATGAAAAACAGCAATAAGATGCTGGAAGTAATTGATTTGCGAAATGGAAATTTTATGGAATGAAATATTGTGATAAATGTTTGATAAAAAATGGAAATTGAGTGGAACTCAAGGATTGATAAAATAGTTGATCAAAGGAAATGAAATATGTTTTATACTCTACCTGGTTAGTGGAACCTAGATATAAGAACATGTCGATATGTGGGCAGATCATGTACAGGAGACTGCTGTGAAATATACTATTGAATTAAAAGTATCGCCGATTGTCTAAATGGTTTTGCGGGATACAAATATAAAAGCATTGGTGTTATAGTCTAGATGGCTATACGGAATGCAACCCTTAATCTTATATTATAATTCAGTATGATCAGTAGAGTAAAAATGAATTATTACATGAAAAATGCTCAGTGATTTAAGATATACGGAATTTTTATAAATGCACTATTTTGCTAAATGACGACTGCTTCTTATGATTATACATGGTATATTTTCACGAAATGAATTCGTCTACTGGCTTTAGAAAAATATAATGTTATAATTGAATTTCTGATTTAACGTTTGCACAACACATTTATATTCTACATTTTCTCAAAGACATGAAAAGTATTTGTCATCAGCAGTTCAAGACTGCTGTTTTATAAATTAATTTGTAAAATGCTTTTAGTGAACAAATTATATCTATTGTATCCACTGAGCATGGAGTTGCTCAGCGAATTATTTTTGTAACTCGCAGGTCCGCAGTTAGAAGAATCGGAGTGTCAGAGATTTTTGTGGTCAGCTCCCAGAAGAATAAACGTTGGTGTAAACTCTTGTTTATCATTTATCATAGATTGGCATGTACTAGTTAAGTTAGAACAATAAAATATTTGAGCACATGTATAGTTGTTATTTGTATATAAAAAAAAAAAAACTTGAGGTGATTGTTAGTATTTCATATTAAAGTGTATGAGTTAACAGAGTTAAGAAGTCACGTGACACTTCAGTCTGGCTTATTTATAAGTTGGATTTGGGGTGTTACATGGTAAGTTGATGGATAATAGCCAAAATGATGTTAAACAATAAATGTTATACATTAAGATGGTGGGAAATGTTGCATATGAAACAGTTGAGACTTCCGGAGGGAGAATTGGGAGTCGTGTGGATACTAGTTGTGTTGGACGAATAAGTAAGGATTGAAAGGTTAGAACTAGACTTTAATTTCTCTTATATCAAAAGTAGTATGTAAATATATAAATTAAATATGTAAGAGTATATTTGGTATTAAAAAAAAAAAAACCTGTTACTTACTTAATTCTTGAAACTTCATATTTACTTAACCCTAAACTTTGAAAAAGTGATATTTAACTTCCCCTAATTTTTCATTTAAATAGTTCGCAACATTGCAAGTGGGGTTGTTTCTGATGCAATCACAATTTTAAACCAATAAGTCGATTTATCCACTTAAACTTTTAAAAAAAGTTGAAACGACTAGATCTCTAAACTTATCACATCTAAGATAAATTTAAATTAAAAGGGAAAAAAAATAACACAGCAAAAGTTAGCATAAATGAAGAACCCCTCCGGCAACACTTATGTTGCCCCTCCTTAACCTTCCTTTTCACCACCTTACAGTCGACCGGCAAATGGAGGGTACCGGTCGATAGTCTAGATGACGGCAAAACTTCCAATCATAACATTAGAAGGGCGGAAGCAATGGATAGAATCAGAGATGATTTAGGTGAGAATCAGGTGGAATATGAGATTTTTGGTGAGTTTTGACTAAAAATCATAGAGATTGTCTCATTGAAAATTGCATTCGTTGGAGCATCAATGGTAAAAATAAAAAGAGGATTGTCGGAATATGTTTGTATACTCACTATATACCCTCTGTATATTTGTAGTAAAAAATTATCTTTCTATCTACTACCTTTGTATTTATGGGTAGTTTATATTTTCTTTTTTGGGGGTGTTTTTGGGTTGTTTATATTTCCAATTATATTAAGTTTTATAATTGTTTATTATTATTATTTTATTAGTATCGATCAAAAAGTAAGTTTTGTAGCTATCTCTCTTTTGTTTTCATTCATCTCTAGTTTTTGCTATCAACTAAATCACAAATAATCTCATCTCTCTTAACTTTCCTTCCCTATTGCACAGTAGCTCTCCCATGGTGTCTAGGGCTGCCGTCGTCCACTTTTGGCCGGCGGTAGCCCAAACTTTTTCTTTTTTTATAGTTTTCCTTTTAGTTTCCTTCAGATCTCCGTTCTTTATATATTTTAGTACTTTGGTGTTCTTTGGTTGGGGATTTTCCAAGCTGGAAGAGGAAGGAATTCCTAGATCTACTTTTCTGTTGGACCGATCTACTCTGGTTCCAACATATCTTTTTGTAGCCAGCGTTTTCTTTCATCAAAGGTGTATCTTTTTGCTGGCAAGGATTTGGGTTGGAATTTTCTCTCAACTGTTTTTATGGATGAACACTATTGCCGTTATGGGGTTTTATCCCTTTCATTTCGGATCTAGGCTAGCTCCAAGGCTAGTTCCTCTGTTCGTTATGGATTTCATCTTGGTTTTGACTATGGAGCTGTTTCATGGATTGGAAAAGAGTGGATCTGTTAAAAATTTGGATGTTTTGCAGGCAGGGCTTGTCAAAAGACTATTTCAGTGTTGAATAGTGGCTGGGCGCCACCGAGTGAAGCGGACTGAAGCTGTAAATTCTATTCGTGCTCCATCAACGTCGCCGAAATTCTCTAGATATGTTTTAGGATTTTTGTATGGATATTTCTCTATTTATACAAAAATTTGTAATTTGATGTACTTTTTTTCTTTAGCTGTGTTTAGACTTATTGTGTTGTTTCTTATGTTTTTATTGTTGTTCTTGTTTGTTGATTTGCAGTTCATCTGCTATTTTGTTGAGCTTTATGCTCTTTAGTTTATGATTAATGAATATCTTTGTTAAAAAAAGAAAAAGTAAGTTTTGTAAAGGTTTAACTATTGTTTATTATTATTTCTGTATTAATATTGATGAAAAGTGTGATTTTATTGGTATTTGTATTTTTAGGATGTAAAGAATTGAGAAATACAGAGGTATTATTATTTTCATTTTGTGACCCAAAAATTCAAAATGGCCTTGTTTACATTATTTTGTTTAATTTTGTTTATTTGGCTATCATTTTTATTTTGGTACTCAAATTCATACATATATATATATATATATATATATATATAAACTATTGGTATGAGAATTTGAAATATTTACTGAAAGTCAAAATAATATTTTCTTATGATTGTCTTGTTAAAATAAACATGTTATTTCGCGTGTGTCTCTCTCTAATTCATTCATTTATAAATTTCTACCGAAACAACATCAAACACACGCACACACCAATGCTTTTGATTCATTTATAAATTTCTCAATTCCTTTCTCTAAACCGCCAAAAAAACCAAACTCATTTCAGTTTCATCACTGAAATCCAAACTAACCAACATGAATGCTTTTGATCCAGCTCCACAATCACTTCATCAAACCTTTAAAAACGCTTCATCTTCTTCCTCCTCAATCCCTAAACCACCTTCCTCTTCTTCTCTTCCTTTCATGGCTATTAATAATTACTCCAAATCGTTTCCTCGCCTAGACGACGACGATCTTGTCTCCGCCGTCGTTCCTCCCGTCACTGTTGTTTTGGAAGGCCGCTCAATTTGCCATCGTATTTGCCTCCATAAACATGCAAGCTACAATAGCCTTGCTATGGCTCTTCGCCAAATGTTCGTTGACGGTGATTCAGCCGGAGCTGGAGCCGAGACAGCAGTAGATAACCTCGATCTTAGCAATGCCGTTCCCGGCTATCTTGTTGCTTATGAAGATATGGAAAACGATCTCCTTCTCGCCGGCGATCTTAACTGGAAGTACGTTTTTTATCCTATATTTTTTTTTTTTGAAAATTTTGGGGAAAATAAGTATAAATTTGATTTAATTTGCGGAAATTGTGTTGAACAGGGATTTTGTACGAGTAGCTAAGAGGATAAGAATATTACCAGTTAAAGAGAATTCAAGAAAGAGATGATGATATTGACGATGATGAGCTGAAGAGGAAGAAGGAGAAGTGTTTGAGTTGTGTTTTTGAATGTTAATTAATTTTGTAATAGTATAATATAAACCAATTTTTTTTTTTGGCCCTCATCATGTGATTTGCCTTTCATCACTATATATATCTTGAAGTGTACAAATTTACACATGCCATGCCCATATGTTCAACTTTGTGTATTTTTCACTTCTTAGTTGAATTGAATTTCCCAAGACTCTCTTAGCTCTATGCTCAATAATTTTAGTAATTTAATTGAGTTTAATTTACTAGATCATACATATCAAAGGATACTTCTCTAATTAATCCGTCTTCATTTTGGTTCTTTTTCGTTACAATACCCTATTGCTATGCTATTATAAAGTGGGGAATTTTACGAAAATATCTATTTAAAATATTAATTTACAAAAATATTAATAAAAATTTAATTATTACAAAAACTTTTAAAATATAAAAATAATTATAAAAAAGTCATTTAATAATAACTTAGTAAAGTTATTTAATAATAATTTAGTTGTTACTAGCGCTTTACACTAATTTAGTGGACAATTTAAACATATATATATATATATATATATAGCACAAATAAATGTTTCAATTTAGAAAAAAAAATAACACAAAAGATGTTTAGCATAAATTATAGCATAAAATAATCTAGAAAAATAAAATATACCCCTAATACCCTCCTCCATGCACACTCAACAAATAAAAAAAAATATTAAAAGAACATTTTTCATTTGAAAAAATAAAAAAGGAAGTGCACAAAATTATCAGAATATAAGAGATTATAAATATTCTCTTATTTATATTTTTTATATATTATTATTTATTTTTTAAAAAATAAATAATAATATTAATTTAACTAAAGACATATTTGCTTAAAAAAAATTATTTCATTAAATTAAAAATAAAAGTGAAGGAAATTTTATTTTGTGCTATTTATTGCAAATCGGCCATTTCCATGAGAAAAAATGGCTCTAGTAGAGCATTGAAGTCTAATGCAGAATGGGCTGGGCCGAGCTCTTATGGCTTAAGTCAATAGTGCAAATTAATACAAGCAAAACTAAAAGTATGTGTAAGGGTATGGACCTGTCTATGGTGTCCATGAAGATTGTACCAAAAATTTTAATTATATTATTTGACTAAATATTTTCACTTCAATATTAAATGAAAGTTGAACAAAAAAAAAAAATACAACCATTAAAAAAGGGTAAACTTAATATATGTTTGATATTGCACACATAGCACAAAAATAAAAACCTATAGCACAAATTAAATTCCAACGCTACCCTCAAAATACAAGCCTGTGATCTCTTCATTCTTTTGTTTTCGTCGATTTGTTTACGTCTTTCATTTTAGTCCATTTAGCTCATTCTTTTGCGATCTTGATGTTCGACCACGACGAAAATGTTAGTACAAAGACTGCAAACAAAGAAATCCCTTTCTTGCAAATCGCTAATTTTCACTGTATTATTCCAATTTTGACAGATGCAAAGCACCTCTTATCTTCGGCCGATTTTCGAATTAACTTTCATGGCTGACTGGCGGTCCTTGGAAGTTTCAACCACAATAATCAATTCGAAATCCTTTGCAAGATCGAAATCTTCTTTGTTTGTAGGGATGGAAATTTAGTACGTATCAGCGGACACCCGAACCGCCCGACCTAAAATTTCCCCTATCTTGAACCGAACCAACAATTCTTAGGGTTAGATGGGGATGTTGTATATTTTCTTTTTTTTATATTGTAAAAAGTAAATATACAATGTTCAATATATGTTAAATCAATATATTTAAATTACATTTGAACTATATGATTATATTTTTAATGAAAAATTTGTATATTTATGTTTATAAATTAATATAAAAAGTTGGGGAAAAAATTTGCAGGAAAACCGATCTGCCTCAAAATCCAATAGAGGAAAACCGAAACCGAACCGATGACACTTAGTGTCGGATGTGGGTTTGGCAAAAACTGCCCGAAACCGCCCCACTGCCATCCCTATTTATTTCCAATTTGATCAATGTTTTGCTTAATGATGATCATTGTTTGTTGCAATCTAGCGCTAAAAGTACAAACATCATAAGAACAAAATAGTACACAGATTATTTGCGGAAAAAGCAACACCTAAAATGATTGAAAGGTTTCTTATGTGAAGGGGTGGTAGCATGGGAGGAAGAAGATTAATGTAAAATTTTTCATTCAGTCCTTTTAAAAAAATTACAAACATACCTCTAAAATTTGTATACTTTAATGGGTCTTAATTTCATGAGAATATATATAAAAAATAAATTTTTCCTGAATTTCTCAAAAAATAAAAAAAAATTATATACCTAATAGGAAATAAAAGTAAATAAATTTATTTACAGGTGAATGGTGGTTGATAGTGGAAAAAAAATAAAAGGAAATAAACTTATTTTCCGGTGCTCGGCGGTGGTGCTGAGACATGATGTACTTAAGGAAATAAGAGTAAATAAATTCATATACTAACAGCTAGTATAGAAAATAAAAAGAAGTAAATTTATATACCAGCTTTTGGTTTAGAAAAATAAAAACATTAATGCATTAAGTAAGGAAAAAAAGGTAAATGAACAATAAAAAGTGCTATATGTCACAACTCAACCCGAAAGCCTACCTAACTGTCTTTTTCAACTACTTATGCCAAAATCTACTGGTCTAAAATAGTTAACCTAAGTTGACCAAATAGTTAGGTGGTTTAACTCATATATTATATTAAATACCAATCAATATCTGATGTGGGATATTACACTATAAAACTAACAAAAGTATAAAGTACTATTTACTTAAACCAAGCTTTATTTTTATGTCATTTACTACAATTTTCCTTAAAAAAATTTATTAATATTTGATCGATTTTCTAGCTTACTGTAAAAAAAAATTATTTATATGATTAATGAATTCGAATAAACTAAAATATTATATAATTAAATATTGAGTAACTTAAATAAACATACACAAGCAACATAGGTTAAATTATCACTACAAAACCAAAAAGAATAACAATTCACTGTGGAAAACAATAAAGAGAAATGAAACTTGTTGGAAACATGGCAAATGATTTCTAATTTAAATAGTTAGGTGCTATTATCTTATAATAGAATTTGATTATTATAATGATAATTGTAATTGTTTTATAACCTTCCTAATAGACAATAGTCAGAATATTTCTATTAAAACAAACACTTGTTGGGTATATAAAATAAATTAATACAATGTTAATAAAAAATAAAATAAAATGAAAGAATACCATATTACTACCATTTTGCAAAGATATATTGCAAGTTATTCTTCATATTTAGAATTCCCTCAAATATTTTCCCCTTCTCCCTAAATTTTAGCCGTTCTTTTCATTAAATTTATGGTTGTCACCTGTGAATCATCTAGTTTTTTGGTATTTTCTATTATTTTGTTTATTAGAAACGAGTGCAATGCGTGATACGAATTTGTTAGTTGAGCATGAATTGAGAACTAACATTATAAGACTCGTTGAATATTATTATTGGCCATGGATTATCACTGAAAAGACTAAAAATCGAATAGTTGACCGAATTGCTATCAAGTGGAATATATTCAAGATGTTTAAAATTCATGTATTACATGCTAAATTTATATCCCAATTTTTATTTTTTTCTTATGAATAAAATATTTTTTTTTTCTAAAAAAAATTTAATAATTCATGTTTAAATTTTTTCAGGTTTTAGCTAAAACATAGGGTGAGACAGATGAGCAATGTAGATAGAAATATCTATTATCGAGATTGGAGACAGAAAATAGAGGAAAAAAAAAGGCAAGGTAATGTTTTGATTGTGAATGCAAAAGAGGGTTTGTTGAATTTTTTTTAATCTTTTTTAGTGTTAGGGGCGTGGTGATTAGAAAACCCATTAAAATAAACTAAATTATGTATAGAGATGGTGAAATAATAATAATAATAATAGTGTAAGGAATAAGCAAAACTCCAGAGATTACACACATTATACTTGAAAACAGCATTTTGGATTAAACAAAATAAAACATGTTCATGTTGTGAACTGAAGTGCATGCTCTGCGCTGCGGTCGCCCAACTCTTCGCTTCTTTGACTCCATTTATCGATAAATTCTTAGATAAATTAGGTTTATCATGTTCACGTCAACCATGCATAGACTATACCAATAAATTGTGATGTAATACAAATTTTGAACCTCCAATTTCTTTAAAACTCACTAATAAGAGAATAATTATGGTAAAAATATAAGAATTTTGCTCCTCTAGCCGGCCCCACCGCCAGGAATCAAGATACAGAAATGGCTCGTCAAAATAATTATCTGCTCATTAAAATGATGAATGAATTTATTACTACCTTTATGTTTTTCAATTCTTTACACTCTAAAAATATAAATATAAAAAAAATCAGTTTTTCACTAATATCAATATAGAAATAATAATAAATAATTACTAATCTTTTATAAAATTTACTTTTTCACCAATATCAATAAAAAATAATAATAAATAATTACAAATTTTACTATAAATTAAAATGTAAAGAATTGAAAAACTCACCAAAAAAAAAAATATAAATAATTGAAAAATATGGAGGTAATATTATTATTGTTGGCTTTACTTATCAAAATTATTTTTCTCGTCAAAATGGTATTTTTTATGGTTGATTTTGTAGTATTTTTCTTTACAAACATTCGCATGCATAATAGCAATTATCAATGGCCAAATACATATTTTCACACTTGAAATTTGCACCTTTTTTTTAATGAGACCTTCAACTTTGCGAACAACCTATTAGACATTTCAATTTTCGATTCCTTAAATAAATACGCACATGTTCTTACAATAATATGAGGCGTATGGTTTGAATATCCAGAAGGAGCGTGAGAGACCTAAAAAGGGCCATATATCTGCTTCTTCTTCTTCTTCTTTTCATTGTCATTACCTTTATCATCGCCGTTGCAAAGCTCAAACCTATGAGATATGCCAACCGTTCGAACCATCTCATCACAATGAATCTGATGAGAAGAAAGGAACGTCGGATCGAGCATCGGCTTTCATGGATACCGGAATTTTCCAATGTGTTTTTTTGAAACCTTTCGGCCTTCCTTTAGCTCCGATTTTGGTACCAATCAATTCCTCACCTCCTAGATTTCATTTCTACACATATATTGGTATGACTAGGGATTGATTTCTTCGATTCAAAGGATTTTTGCACTTTTTATGTTTTTGGATAGCTAGACAAATCTAATGATGTCAAGTTTTTGGATTTTTTGGTTGTTTTTTGGTATTCCATCGACTTTCAATAGGCCGGTACATGTGAGAACCACGTATATTTGTCTCTCAGTCGTAGTATGTATTTATTTAAGAAATCAAAAGTTGGAATGTCTAATAGATCATTCGTAAAGATTGAGGTTTCACTATGAAAAAATTGTAAAGTTAAGTGTAAAATTGTGTATTTGGCAAATTATCAATGGTCATTGTTGAATGATAACAAATCAAAGAAGGCTGTCACATTGAATTTTGGGAAAGACTTACCTACATCAGTTGCAATGCACTAAAAAAAATCAAATGAATGGTATTCTTAACAATATACTGGGTTAGGAAATGATAAAATTGTTTTAAATATTAAAAATTCTAAAAACTTATTGGTTTGGTGTATGAGATCAATCCATGCACTGAAAGCCTATACTGAGGAATTTTATCATTTTCATATAAAAATTGCTGAATTGATTTAAAAATGCAGTAAAGGTGGAAATTAATCAAGCCACAAAAGGATGTTTTCAAAAAAAGAAAAATCAAGACACAAAATGAACAACAATGACTTTGGTTTTCACAATAAACAACATTTGCTTTTCTTGAAAAAATTCTTGCCCTAATTATTTTAATGGACTGTATTTTATAAAGGAAAATTATAGTGAATGTCCTTTTAAAAATTATTTTTAGTAAAAATGTCAAATATTTTTAAGCATTAAATAAATATTATATATTTTTTTAAATATTTAGTAAATATCATTTTTAGTTTCTAATAAATAAGAGTTTTTATTTTTTATATATAAGTTAATATACAATATTTACTAATATTGTAAAAATGGAAATATGTATATTTTCTAAAAATACATATATTTTCCTATATTATACCGGTAAACAATGACATTTAACTAATATTATAAACTTGTTAATATTTTGTTATAATAAAATTTTAAAAAGTAACATTTGTTAAATTGCCTCTTTTATATATCGGTTGTTTCTTTTGTCTTATTGGATTTTTTTTTCAAAAAAAAAAAATTTATAGGGAGTTGGCCAAAAAAGCAATATGGAACATACAATAAGTGTGATTCTCATAGTGGACTGCACCATATGGGTAGCCTACAATCTTATGGCAAATTGCAATGAGATGTGGTTTGGAGTAATCGAATTCAAGACATCTGCTTTTCATTGTACAAACGTAAATAAGAAGACAAACTGAACCACACTCAATTAACTTTTATTCAGTTTTTTTAATTCATTATACATCATCAAGTTAAGGAGAGACGGGGGAATCATTATCATGAGGGTTAATTTAGTTTTTATTCTTTTTTAATGAAGTTTTTAATATATGGCTAAATTTAATTTGTTTGGCCTATAATTGACGTGGTGGAGCTAAAATTTTCTCCCATTTATCATGCTCTCACATTTCACACATTAATGGATCATTTTGTTTAATGCCATTCCTTTTATATGCTGGAAAATAGTACATAAGAAGATATCACAATTTCATTTGTCATCTAGTCTAATAATATCATAAGTAACTCTTGTAATACCCGAAAATCCAAACTAGTGATATTATAAGGATTAGTTGTAAATTATGTTCTTAATAATAAAATAATAATAACAAAAATAATAGTAATGATAAAAGAAAATTATAATAATTAAAATAGAAATTATATAAATTAATATATATATATGTTGTTGATAAGATAAAAAAAAAAAAGAAAGAAATAAAATGAGGGTGATGGTTTGATAATCGGGAAAAAGAAAAGAAAAAAAATAAAAAAATAAAAAAAAAATCAGAAAATAGGAAGAAGAGAAAAACGAAGAAACAGCGGAAGAAATTTGAGATTTGGGATTTGAATTTCTGTGTGTTTATAGCCAAATCTGAGGTTATAGGATTGTAGATCGTGACGAGTGGAGTCGATTGATGGTGAGTAGGCCGCCGATCGGTCACCGGAGCCGGCGTACGGGCCGTTCGAAAAT
>CATIWJ010257558.1:0-10528 GCA_949640765.1 Croton laevigatus | reverse complement strand
ATGTTTCTCAAAGCAATTATGCTAGGAAGATTTTGAAAGAGTTCAACATGGAGAATTGTCAATCAGTTTCTACTCCGGTTAAATGTGGAACCAAGTTATCAAGGTTTGATGTTGCTGAAAAAGTAGATCCAACTTTGTATCAAAAACTGGTAGGAAACTTATGGTTTCTAATATGTTCAAGACCTAATATTCTCTATGGTGTTGGTATTATAAGTCGTTACATGGAGGCACCAACTACCAATCATTTTAAAGCTGTAAAAAGAATCCTAAGATATGTCAAAGATACTTTGGATTATAGCTTATTTTATTCATCTTCCAAGAACTATCATTTAGTTGGTTACAGTGATAGTGATTGGGGAGGAGACGTTGATGATAGAAAGAGTACCACAGGTTTCTTGTTCAAACTCGAAAATGCTGCATCTACTTGGAGCTCAAAGAAACAACCAATTGTAACTCTCTCAACTTGTGAAGCCGAGTATGTCGCTGCTGCTGCTTGTGTTTGTCATGCTATTTGGCTAAGAAAATTGTTCGAGATGATGCAGATGTCGCAAGGTGAAGCTACTGAAATTTTTGTTGATAACAAATCAGCCATAGCATTGGGGAAAAATCCTATCTTCCATGATAGAAACAAACACATAGATACAAAATTCCATTTCATAAGAGAGTGCATCACCAAGAAGGAAGTGCAGCTGAAATTTGTGAAGTCTCAAGAGCAAGTTGCTGATATATTCACAAAGCCGTTGAAATTTGAAGATTTTGCTAGATTAAGAGCAAGTTTTGGTTTAATCAAAATTCAAGTTTAAGGGAGAATGTCAGTTGATAAACTTGAATTAATTACTAGTGTTAATTAAGTATTATAATAAGTGTTAGAATTTAAGAGTCTTGTAACTCTAAATTCAATGTTCTTGGAACTCTACGATCAATGTTTAGAATTTAAGAAGTCTTGAAACTCAAAGAGTCATATGTATCTATAAATAGTGTTCTGGTTAATGAAAATAATATCAATCAAGTTTTCCTATTCTCTTATTATTTTCTGCATACTCTTCTTCTTCTTTGTGCCAACATAAATCTATAAACAAACTTGTATGCAATTCATGTATATATATATGAACCAGATAATAAAATGCTTAAAAATATTATTTCACAACTAGATAATCCCAAGTTGAAGTTCAGGCAGGCCTGAGATAATAAATCCATTAGATTATCCCAAAAGTTCAATCAGTAAAGCAAATCTTGTGGTCTGAAACAAAGCAGCCAACTAACCATTAAAGATACGCCATTGCATTTTTGTGAAAACGTTCTAGCTATAACAAATAAAGAGCTCAAGCAATACCTTCTACAGTGTCAGTCAGAATATCAACTGATGTATAACCAAGCTTCATCTGGTCCGCTGCAAAAATACAACATAAAACATTAACAGAATTGCACCCCTGCCTTGCTGAGCATAGGACAGATAAACACACTCAACTTACACTTGCCCCTTTGCATTCTACCAAATGCCATAATATCAGAGCCACCAGAGAACTTGCCCTTTGCACCTGCTCCAGTAACAAGTATTGCCTTCACATCATCTCGTCTCAAAGCTTGGTTGTGAAATCAAAATAATAAAATGATTATTAGCTTATATACATATGATCCTTCACTAACTCAATTAAATTGAATCCCTAATTTCTCAAATAAACTATCAAACTAATCATTATTCCTAAATTTATACATTATTACCTCATTCAGACTATTCCTAAACATGATCAATAAACATAAATACATGAAATTAAGCTTCATATAAATAAGATGGTCTGAACAACAAACATATAAACAACAAGAAGAATAAAACTTACCATCAAATGAGAGAGAATTGACCGGAGGCCGGTTTGATGATGGTGATGCTAGTTACATAATTAGATCCACGATCGTCAGAGTATCGATCTTGACGAAAGGAATGGGGAGGCTCGCAATGGACCTCACCAGGCTCATAGACACTGCCAAGCACCGCGGCCTCCCCCGCCACCATCACCGCTGTCGCTGAAGGAAGGGCAAAGGACGAGGCTGCTAAGCAGAGGCTAGTGATGCGATGGTTAGGGATTTCTGTGAGGCAGAGGAGGAATGATGGAAGGAATGGCCTTCACTTTACAAATCCTCAATTCATATTCCTTTTTAGTCAGAAGAGCACAGTAACCTGAAACCGATTATAAGAGCATGCCGACTACGCACGACGGTGACATTGAACGGAACTTGAAACATCCGTGCTCTGCAGAGAAGACGGCAAGAGCGGAATAAGAATTTGGGATTTATTCGAAAGGTTCAGAGAAGGAAAGGAATAATGGTTTTAATTTTTTGGCCTTTTCATGGAGTTATGGCCGAGGAGGGAATTTTAATGTTTAAGATTTTTCATAGAGTTACCGCCAAAAAGGAATTTTAATTTTTAAGGTTTTCATTCCCTCTAAGTGCCACCATGCATTTTTTTTCCTTTTAATTAAATAATTTTTACTTTTTATTTAACTTTTTTTAAAAAGAACTTTTTATTTACGTTAAATCTATAGACAAAATAAAATAAATTTAAAATTAAATAGCAAAACAAATCATAATATGGTTGCTACGTAATTTTTGAGTATTTATGATTATGCTTTTTAGGAGAAAAAAATATTATTATTATAAGTCTCTCTACCTATTTAAGGACCAGACCCACGACTAAATTCGTAGCTAGGATATCAATAATCAACAGTCGACAGAGAGGTCGCTTAGAGCACCTCCAAAGCAACCTCATCACCTGAACGGAACCAGGACGCCACTCAAGCTCATCCTCTGGTGAGTTCGACTTCGACCAGACCCTGACACCATAGCAGACAGATTACCAACTACACTCATGGCATCTCCTACGGCTACTCGTGTGGACATGACCCATACATTTTAACAGTGAATCCACAATGTCCAGATCATACCATCCGTTGTAGAGACGTTGTGCACTAAGGCACTATAAATACCCGCCTCTCCATAAATGATCTAGAACAATCATTACAGTCTACAATTATTATTATTGTTGTTTAGTATGTTGAAAATATTATTATTATTGTTTAGTATGGTTGTAAAAGAACCGAATCGAACCAAATAGTAAAAGGTTCTGTTTGGTTTGTTAAGAAAATATAGGTGTTTAAGTTCAGTTTCGAGTTCGATTCAAATAAGAATTTGTTTACCTGTAAATTATTCATACTATTTTTGAAATGCAATTCGAATATTTGATTCAAATGAGAGTTTGGTTACTTTTAAATTATTCCTAGCTAATTAGTGAATGACATAAAACAACGTCATATCAGTAGGATTCGTTGAAACTATTCGCGAACTATTATATTTAATTCGAGTTTGGTTCATAGAATATTTGAACACAAAAGTTTGATTTCAATTCGGTTTGTTTAAAAATCGAATTAGTTTTTACCTTTGCTTTAATTAAGAGTAAAAAATATACCCATGAGGTGTCCATCCCAATAGGCCAAAATTCTCACTCGTGAATTGAGGTGCCTCATAGGGCATGATGAGTGGCCCTTAAAGTGCTCCATCCTATGTCACATATCAATTTTGAAAAGTTGCTTAAGAGTAAACAAACCCTTTTTGATTGATTACATCCTGCAATATTTGTGGAGCTCTAATTTCACTTTAAAATTAAAATTTATGACTATGTCACTCTAATTTTATAGTTTACACACATTGATAAAAAAAAAAATAATTGGGGTACTCATTTACAATCGCATAATTATGATTTTAGTTGTTATATTTTATATGCATAATTGCAGTTTAATTATTTTCATGAATACTAAAAAATCTTAAGTAATATTATTTTACTTGTTATATTGTTCTATTATGACTACTTTTTTTTATTATTATTTTTGAAAAGAATACTATAGATATCTAATTGTCGCTAATTTACAAACTAATGTCACAACTCTCTTGTCTTCATAGCTAAAACATCGTCTTAGTCATAATATTTTGTTTAATAACAGTGTTGTGACTAATGATTTAGTTATTATCATGAAAAATATAACTATATGACAAATATTGTGACATTTTGGCTATAATTGTTCATAATGGCTAATAAATTAACTATTTACAATTATATTAGTAATATTACAGTAATGATTTATTACTTATTAATTTATCGTGGCTAATTTAGTTGTGTTTGTTACGGTAATATTAAATGTATAACTATTATATTTATAAGTTATAATATTATTTTGTGGATAAAATTAACTGTTGCAAATCATTAACATATATTGTTACAATACATATAAAATATAACAAAAATAATGCATTATACAATTCTTAAACATTAGTTATTAAAGAATTAAAAATAGTCACAATAGATATTTAATTGTAACATAATATGTTTATTAGTCACAATATTTAATTTTGTAACCATTTTGTAAATTTCAGGGTGGATTCAAGCCCACTCTAGAAATACTATGGGTCCGCCACTGCCACTGTTTGGAGTGCTTAAACTTAGATTTAATAAAATAATTAAAATTAATAAAAGTTTTACAAGACTAGAAATTTATCCAAAGTTGCTTAACCCAATACGCTAATGCATTTCATCATGACGCCTGCTACTTTTGTTCTATGATCAAAACGTAAAAATCTAATTTCTAAACATAGGGTAGGTATGACCACAGTTCAATTGCATAACCTCAAACTAGAACCCAAATATATACAATGTTATTCCAGTTTCGGTTCCTTGTAAAAAAACATAATAAACCAGAGCTGAGACTAAAGATGTATTTTAATATTACTTATGCATATATGGAGCATAACCTTTTTTTAATTCTAAGTTAGAAGTTCAATTTTTTCATTATATTTTGGTTATACTCAATAATAAATTATTTATTATTTATTTTAGTTAGAAGTAATTATTTTTAATAATAATATGTTTATATTCAGTAATAAATAATTATTTGTGAAAGTCGGGATTGAATGTAATCGAAAAAAAGTAATAAATTTTTAATTTTTATAAAGTTGTAAATACATTTACGCTATTCATAAATTTATTTATAAAAGCATTTTATACTTATTTAAATATTCACTTCACATTATTAAATATTCTCTACAATTATTATAATAATATAAATAGAAAATATTTTAACATTGTTTGTATTAAAAAAATTGGTTAAACTTAATAATAATAATAGTGATAATAATAATATTGGATACAATTTTTTTAGCTATGGTTTCAGGTACAGTCAATGATATTTCATAACACATTTTAAATTAATAATAATAATATTATTATTATTATTGAAAAAAAAGAAAGCTGAAACATTCTTCATATTAATTTTTTATATATTTAATTATGTTTAGAGGAACCGAAACCAGCTATCAAAGGGAACTATACTAAATTCAAAACTGAAATATATTTACTATGTGGTTCTACATACTTGCCAAAGAAGCGGAACTCTACATCCCTAACAAAAAGTAACAGAAAGCCTACCTTTAAAATAAATTAATCCATTTAGTTGAAATGGCATTAATCTTGAACCAAAGTAGATTCAAAAATTATGTCTTGGAACGTGTATTATTCTAACGAAAAGAGTGGCTAAAACATGCTTAAGGGGATTAATTGAAAAATAAGAATAGAAAAGTAACAATCTGATAAAAAAAAAAAAATTTCCAAGAAAATAACCTAAAAGAAAAACCTAATTTGATTTAAGAAATATAATTTTTAGTTTATAGCGATTTTTTCTTTCTTTTTTTTTTTTTTTTTTGAAAGGCTATTTTATAATGATTATGAGCATAATAAACCAAACTAAACAAAGAAAGTAATTTAAGACATTCACCCATAGATCTTTGCACAAAATGAATTGCGGAACAATAAATCTACTTAATTATCCTAACTATTTGGCCTAAAACTAATTAATTAAGTACATAACCACCTAAAACTATTTGCTTTTAATTTACAGACTAATTTTTAGACATATCAAAATAAAAAGATACTATATTTCTTATAATTATACCAATCAATTAAAATAATAATAAAACGATGGTGATATCATTGTTAATGGTTAAAGACAAAATTGCCTTCTTTTTATTGGTTAGCTACACAACTTACAATAGGGACTATTTTATCCAAAATCATATATGTGTTCTCGCATTAACAATATTTGCACTAAAAATATTATTACCTGATAAAAAATAAAGAACAAATATAAAGACTTATTTACATAGGAAAGATAAATGTCAAATGATATAACTCGTTAAACCTATTAAATAAGATATATGGTTCAATTCGCCAACGAAAAAAATATACTTTCTGAAAATTGTAAAGTATTTAAATATTGCAATGCCAATTATATTAGTTATCGTGATATAAAGATCAACTACATGCTATTTTTTCAATACTTTGTAACGAGACAAAATAGTGTTTGTTATCTCTTATGTCAGGAAAGAAACAAATTTTGTAAAAGAAGGTATAATTAGAGACGGACTCAAAATTTTTAGTTTGGTGGGGCACTGATGACGTTGCTCACAAAGGGTTAACCCTAAACAACCCTACTTGCTGAGGGATCCCATGAGGATCGCCTATCATTATAAATCTACAGCATCATCCTAGCTAGTGAGGGATCATCTGGCCCTGGACTACGGACATCACTAGAGAAACTAGAGAAAATGAGATCGTGTACACTCGGACCTCGGGCATCGTCCCCAGCAGGGCATCATCCCCTATGCGGCATTATCTCCATAATTGCGAATAAGCTAACCAGCATCGGTATGGAGTGTCTGTCATCATCTGTGTTTGCCCATCTGATGGGCTCAGGATCGTCCTGGGATCGCCATGCCTTGGGATCGTCTTACATTGGGATCGGACTATGGTTCTAGACTCAAACCAGTAGCCGTTGCTCTCAGAATGTGCTCCGGATCACGCCACGCTGAGAGATATGCTTCGATGGTTAAGAGCATTATCTCCATACTTCCAATATTCTAGAAAAGTAACCATTGGGGATCATATAATAAATACCCCAACTCTTCTCCAAGAAGAGGTTAATCTCACTCTATCATTCTTACTCTATTATGATTACACAATATGAATTTATAATATATAATCAAATTTTATAAACTACATCTCAAATAATATAATCTATTATATTAATTAAAATAAAATAAAATAAATAAAAAAAAACTCGAATATCTCAATTTAAGACATGTAACCTACTCTAAGACAAATTAGCTATAGATTTATCATTTGCAGTCGTATTGTTTATAATTTGGCTTTTTCTAAGAAAAAAAAAATTAACGAAAATCACAACGCACTTTAATATTAAAAGGTTTCGACAATAATTATCTATATTATAACATTATGTTGCTTAACTTTTGTTTTTTTCAATAATAAATTATCTATACAACTAATATATTATTACTATATCAGTTCTAAAATAATAACTCTTGAGAACTAAAGGAAAAAAAAAAATCTTAAATAATAAAATTTTTATTATTTATCTTTAATTTTTTTATCATTTTCTTTTTTCTTAAATAAAAACAATCTACATCTACTCAATTAAAATAGATTTCATATGCATTAAAAGACAACTCATATTTATCACAAGAGAAATGACTTTTTTATCTAACTTATACCCAATTATTTTGAAACAATCATCTGCCCTAAAGTTTTTAATTTTTTTTTTAAATGAAGGTAGTCTAATAATTGAATAAAAATTAAAAAATAGAACAAGATTAAATAATAATTACTTAACAAGTACAGACGTACACATAGAAGTCAAATTAAAAAAATTTTGGTATTCCTTAATCACTAAGATTCACCACAACAAATTGCACCTCTAGCCACAATACATGGCTACAAAAAAAATATTGTCGCTAAGATACATATTCAATTATAATTAAAAACATATTGTAGCTATTTTCAATTCTTTAGTTACAAAAGTTTTACAACTGTAACTAAAGTTTTATTTTTATTACATTTTATATATATCGTGGCCATATGTTGATAATTTGCCATAATTAATTTTAGCCACAAAATAATATCATAACTAATAAATGTAATAGTTACACATTTAGTATAACCGTAACAACAACTACTAAATTAGTCACGATAGATTAATATTATAACTAATAAGTCGTTACTGCCACATAACTAATGTAATTGTAGCAATAGTAAGTTTATTAGCTACCATATAACTAATATATCGTGGCTAATATACACATTTTGTTACAATTAAAAATCTATTGTGACTATTTTCAATTCTTTAGTCACTAAAATTTTACAATTATAATGAATATTTTCTTTTTGGTTATATTTTACATATATATCATGGCAATATATTAATGATTTGTTACAATTAATTTTAGCTACAAATAATACCATAACTAATAAATATAATAATTACACATTTAATATAACTGTAACAACAACTACTAAATTAGATTAATATTATAAGTAATAAGTCGTTATTGCCACATAACTAATGTGGTTGTAGCAATAGTAAGTTTATTAGTTGCTACATAATTAATATAATTATAGCAATAGTAAGTTTATTAGCCACAAGTTATTAGTAATTATGAATATTTACAACCAAAAATATAAAATTATAGTTATGTAGTATATTTTTTATAACAAAAACTAAATCATTAGTCACAACACTGTACTAAATAAATTATGATGACTAATATGATTATATCAATGAGTACTATAATTAATTTTTTTTTATTATAAATGTGTATGGATTAGGGAATTAGAGTGTATTGGACATAATTTAATTTTGAAGTGAAATTACAACTTTGATAAATATTGGAGTATGGTCAACCCAAAAATTGTAGTCAACAGGTAATCCTTAAGCAATGTCACGAAATCAATTTGTGGCGATATGTATGGAGCATCTTAAAATTTCTTCAGATAAATTTAGGAAAAATGAGTGTAGTACAAAAATCATTTTTATCAAAATAATCAAATAATAAAAAATTGAAACCTTTACATGTACTAGGCACTAAAAATCTATAACAATGAACTCTTATTTTTGGATTGTTAGATATTTAGTTGCAAAGTCTTTTCCATTTGTATAAATTTATATTGAAAAATTGAAAAAAGGAAAAAAAAAAGATGAAATCTATTAAGATCATTTTAAATTAAAAAAATAAAAATAAAATTAAAACAGTATCGATTAAGCATAACAAAGAACCTATCCATCAACTCTCACCGTCGACTCTTATAGCCGACTGATAAATGAAAGGTACCGGACGACAGGCCAGACGCAGGAAAGTATTCTAATACCATCAAATCGGTGGAAAAAATGTGCGACTTTGATTATCAAGTTCTTCAAATTTTCGACTAATTACTAAGTTTTTCAATTTTTTGACTAATTACGAAGTAGATAGGGGACCGTAATGAAACAATGAAAAAAGTTGATATATATTGTCTGGAAGTCAGCCGAAGATTATTCAACAAAGAAAGCGGTCGGAAATAAGATGAAAATTCAATTTTTGTCTTGTTGAAAAGATTTATTACTAGACCATCACCAGATAATCAGAACCACCGAAAATCAGTCAAAAAATTGTTGTATACTTTAAATAAACTTTTAGCATAAAACTGAACTTTTTCCCATTATTTTTAATTTAATAACCTTTAAAGCTCTAAAGAGCCATATCCCGCCCTCAATTTTTTATTCCACCCTAAAATTTGGCCAACAAAAACCAATCCCCTCCCTCCCATTTCCATTTCCTCCTAATATTTTACCCTAAAACTCTTCCTCTGCCGCTCTCTCAAATTATGCCAATTCCGAAGAAGGTTTCACTCTCATCTGCAAAATCTCATAAACGAAAAAAATTCGAATTCTCTTCGGCGAGGCCATGTCAAAGGACGCCATTTCAGACCCATTTAGACCATCTCCAACGGGAGCAAAAATGGAGAAATCTTACTCCAACCCTTCTCTATATTTAAGTTTCCAAGAAAAAGAATTTGGAGATCCAACTTTGAGTCTCCATATTTGGAGATCAAAAGTGGATCTCTATTTTACTGTACATTATTTTTTATTATTTTTTCTTTTTTGCAGCTGCCTTCTTTTTTTTTTTTCTTTTTCTTTTTTTTAAAATAAATAAAAATATTAATATTTTATTATTTAGAGATTGAAATTTGGAGAAGGGTTAGAGTTGAGATAAAATAGAGATGGTATCTTTTAAGAATATTCTATTTTTAATCTCCATTTTGAAGAATTTTTTGACATGGATTGGAGATGGCCTTAGAGATTCTTCAACCGAAATCTTTAGTATGCGAAATCTCAGTGGATGCCATTTCAGGTTTGAGGACACGTTCAAACTGTTCTAATCTCCTTTCCTTTATCTTCTGTTAGTTACGCTTCTTTTACTTCCAACTCTAGGCTGTTAAGGCTTGGAGTCTGTCTATTTGGTGTCCGAACTCTTCATCTCTTACTCGGACCTCACAATTAAAAACTCCTTCGATCGGATACTGAAGCGGCCAGCGAAGCTACGTTGTGGCTTCCTCTGCTTTCTCAAATGAGAATAGAGAGTTCGTGCAATTTTTGTT
>CATIWJ010257495.1:0-10791 GCA_949640765.1 Croton laevigatus | reverse complement strand
CCGGTAGCCATGAAAATCTTGTTCCATTGCTCGAGTGGTATCCCAAAAAACTTCCGCGTCTGATAATATACGAATATATGGGAAAAGGGAGTCTTCATCAAGCTTTGTTTCGTAACTACTCTTTTCCTGACCTCCTGAAATTTATGGTCAATTGATTGTTTTTATTCTAAGCTGATGATTAATTAACATTTTAAGCTGATGATTGTTTTTATTTTAAGCTGATGACGGAAGGAAAGTACAAGTACTTGATTGGAAAACCAAATTACATATTTGCTTGGGAATAGCAAAAGGTCTGAAGTATCTGCATGAAGATCTTAAAATTGTTCATGGGAATATAAGTTGCAAAAATATTCTGCTTGATGAAAAAAAAACACCTAAGTTATCGGAGTTTGGATTGGCTGCACTATTTGATGATAAGCCCCTCTTAAGTAAGGATAAAGAAAGAAGGCCGAATCTTTTGTGAGTAGAAATTACAGGTTTTTGAAGTAATTTTTATCGCATTCCCATTCATAAGAACATATACTTTATTGGATTTTGATATTTGATAATCACATCATTTTTTTTTTCAATTACAGAGCACCTATGGCACATGAGTGTTTATATGATTCCCTTACAAAGAAAGCTGATATTTACAGTTTTGGACATGTGATGCTGGAGATTGTTAGTGGACAACCTTATGTGAATAATAAGAAGGGTGAACCTCGAACAACTTTAATGGAAAAGGTAATAAGGATTTGATTGTCATACATCAATTCCAATTATTTAACGCTTTCTATTAAAAGAGACATCCGAAAGTGTAATGTAGGCAGTCTTACCCTACATTTACTGTAAAAGGCTGATTACACGACTCGAACCCGTGACCTTATGGTCATGCGGCGACAACTTAACTGTTGCGCCAAGGCTTTCCTTTTGATTCCAGCCATAATACTTGAATTAATAACAATGCGGTTAGAGCTCCTGATTCAAGTAAAGCTCAAATTTTCATTTTGTTATACTAATTTTGTTTTTTATAAATAGGTCATTGGATCTTCTTTACATATCCCGAGGTCAAATATATTAGGTCACAGTTTTAAGAATTTAACTCTTTATTACAAATTAAATATGACTACAAAAATAATATTACAAATATGTTTACAACACAGAACTAAATATTTGACAATTGTGATCCACTGCATTTAATCTATAAACCCTGTAAAATTATCTAATAGATTATTTATACAAATTTGAAAAAAAAAAAAATTAGCCGTTGCATTGTCTGTGCAGGTCTTGATATCAAATATATTGGGTTGCATTTTTCACAAGTAGTTAGAGATTTTTTTTTTTTTTTTTGAAATTGGTAATGAGTGATTCAAACCCTTTTTTTTTTTTAAAGCAAAAACCCTATTCTATTTTCAGGGTAGAAAATGCACTTTTCACTAAATTATTCTTTGGCATGCAGGGAAGGCACTGAAAAAATAAAAAATAAGGATAGTTTGGTAAAATTATTCACAGATTAACAACGTAATTTTTGTTTAATCCTCAGGCTGCCATGTATGAATTAGTATCCTTGGTAGACAAAGGATCAACAGAGTCTAAAGATGATGAAAGGCAGGCTGTGGAGGTTATAGAGTTGGCAATCAAGTGCTTGAGCAATGCTCCACCTAGTAGGCCTGAAATCTCTGACATTGTCAAACAACTCAAAATTATGATGCTCGAACAATCTACTCCGTCAACAGAGTCTAAAGATGATGAAAGACGGGCTGTGGAGGTTATAGAGTTGGCAATCAAGTGCTTGAGCAATGCTCCACCTAGTAGGCCTGAAATCTCTGACATTGTCAAACAACTCAAAATTATGATGCCCGAACAATCTACTCCGTCAACTAGTTCTTCCCAAACACTGGATTGAAGAGATTTCAATTGTTGGTGTCTATAAATATGTTCTGCAAATATTTATTTTTGTTCGTGTGTTTTTAATCTAGTCCTCGAAAGAAATCGAACAGGGATGGCTTCAACCCAGAAAATAATTTGTATGTTATTTGATTTCCATTCTCTTGGCTCTGATTGGCTTTGTTGAGAATGAAGTACTTGAGACCACTTATGTAAAATGTAGCTTTGAATATCGGAGTGGAGAAAGGTTAAAATGCTGAATGGGAATTCGAACTGAAACAATAAAAATAAGATTTGAATAATTTATATTGGATGTCATGGTTATTTTGATGGTAGTTTTAAAAAATTTCACTCAATGTAAAAAAACTATGCTTATAAAATATGTTCATTTTTTCACTTTGAATGTATTTTATAATATCAGGATTCAGAATTTTAAATCTGCCACCCACATTATGTGATTTAAAGACTAAATACACTTATTTTTTATTCGTCCTATTTTATTGTTTTTAATAAAAGGTTTGTATGTGATTTTCTATATTATACAATAATTGATTTCGTATATAATAAGTTTCAGCATACAAATTAGAGCTATATGTGTAAATGGGCAGTGGATTTCAATTTTTATGAGACGGATGTTTAGTATTTAACATGTGTACATTAGAGAGATATTAAACAACGGTAGGGTTGCCTTGACTATAAAAGAACAAGCATGCCTTCACTCATTCCATCATAACCGCATCATATCTTCTCTAATTGAATCGAGCCAATCCAACTTCCAACAATGTCCAAATTCCATATTGTAATGTTCCCATGGTTTGCTATTGGCCACCTGACTCAATTTCTCCACCTCTCTAATAGGCTAGCAGAAAAAGGTTGCTCCACCACTCTTTTGCTACCTAATAAAGCAATATAAAGCAGCTACAACATTTCAATCTTTACCCTAATCTGATTGCTTTTGATGAGGAAAATAAAAATTAGGGGAAAATATTCTCTCTCAAATTAATTCAGCAATAATTACAAGAATTTATAAAGTATTTACAATTGTCTATTTACCTACAAATCACTACACTAATGTCTAATTACCAATACATTCTTACACCCTCCCTCTCAAGTTGAGCATGCCAATGCTCAACTTGCACACAAAAAAACATTTGTAATATGTACAAGTCCCTATCTATAAAGCTATTTGAATTTTCAATTTTCATATATGTACATGTAAAGAAAGAATGAAAAGAAAAGTCTGCATAGAGCACCATATGTTCAATTCTTTGAAAACATTTCCTGCATATCTTATTGTTGCACAATTTTCTTGGCATTAACCTTCAAAAATTTCTCCAGTATAGAGAAAAAACAATGAAAAACATTAAGATCATTGACTGGAGTATTATAATAACCTCTTTGCAGCTTCTTGAACCAAGTTTGAAGCTTAGTAAACTTCCAGGCCCGGCAAAACTTAACAGGCTACACCAAAAACATGTTGCTTTCCATCCCTTGCCAAAAAACCATTGGGTCGGTAATCCAACACCAGAATTAAAGCCCAAAATATGTGTCAATGACAAATGGCAAAACAATATAATCTGGTTGCTTCTGTTTAGATCAAAAATAACTCTTCAAACTTCAAGTTTCTTGAAGCCAACAGAAGCAACACATGATCCTCCTTTTTCTGCAAATTATATTTTCAAAAGTTACTATAGAAAATGCAGTAGTAACGTTAAGCTTTTTCATACTCATCCAAGCTTCTTGAATACGACCTCCACAAAGAAAGATTAACATAAACTTCCATTGTAATAGCCTTTCATCCAAAAAAAAATCTTAGTTCAAACAATATGTCTCTGTTTGACTGCAATGAACAATGCAAAGGACAGAGGTACAATTTTCACTTTCTAGCTTCTCCAAACAAAGCAAGAAGATTCAAACTCCAATATATCCATCATTTGATATACATCCACATCATATAACAGATCGAGGTAAGTTATAGGTATTCAAAGGCAGTAATCAAATGGAAACACTCACAATTCAGGTAAGAAATGCTTGATTGAAGAGAACCAAAGCACTGACCATCGTAAAGGATTCAGAACCCTAGAATCATTCAAAACCTCAAAACAGAGGCAAAAACAAACCTAAGAGAGCTATCTCCAAGGCAAATCAAATTAGAAATTTTAGGGCAGACCTAAGAATCAGTCAATCAATCTCACAAACCTCATAATAGAGGCCTAAATCAAACCTAGAGAACAAATCTCTAAGGCAATCAATCAGATAATGGATTTCTAGATCAAATCTAGAATCAGAGTATAGGTTTTGGTAAAATAAACCTATATAAATAATCTGGACCTAACTCACCTAAAAACCCAAGTTGACATGTAAGGTTTGCCCAGTTTTATAATCTCATTATGTCCCTTATTTTTAGCCAATGTTCAACAGTTTTCCATCCTATCACCGTCCGATGGCCTCCCCTCCGGCGTAGAGGCTGCTTACGATATCCCTCTCCATTTAAATCATCTTTTAATCTTAGCCTTTGACCGCACCCATGACCAAGTTCAAAATTTCATACAACAAACAAAACCTAAACTTGTTATTTATGACTTTGCCCATTGGATACCGGAAATAACAGAACCTGTTCCTATTAAAGCTATACATTACACTGTTGTATCGGCCGCATCTGTTGCTATAATATTCAATTCGGCAAGGCAAGTGACACTAGAAAAAAACCCATCATGGAGGCTGAATTGGCGGTGCCAACTTGTGGTTATCCATCATCAACATTTGTGCTCCGGGGCCATAAAGTCTGGTCTTTGTTATTTGTATCCAAAACTTTTAGTGAAGGAATAACATTTTTTGAAAGAGCAATAATTTCCACGAAAGAAAGTGAAGCTTTAGCCATTAGAACATGCCAAGAAATTGAAGGGAAGTTTTGTGACTGTATTTCTAGTCAATACAAGAAGCCGGTTTTCTTAATAGGACCAGTTTTGCCTGAACCGGATAGAGGAAAATTAGATGAACATTTGGACAAATGGCTAAATGGGTTTGAAAAAGGTTCAGTTATTTTTTCTGCATTTGGAAGTCAAATAATATTAGAAGAGAAACAATTTCGAGAATTGGTTTTAAGGTTTGAACTTACAGGTATACCATATTTAGTGGCATTAAAACCACAGGTCGGAATACCAACCGTGGAGGAAGCATTGCCGGAAGGTTTTGAAGAAATGGTAAGAGGAAGAGGGATGGTTTGTGGTGAATTTGTACAGCAACTATTGATTTTAGATCATCCATCAGTAGGATGTTTTGTGAATCATTGAGGGTTTGCGTCAATGTGGGAAGGTTTGGTGAGCAATTGTCAATTAGTATTAGTGCCTAATTTAGGTGATCAAATTTTGAACACAAGATCGATGGCTGATTAGCTCAAAGTGGAGGTAGAAGTGGAAAGAGATGAAAATGGATGGTTTTCTAAAGAAAATTTAAGCAAAGCTATTAAGTGTGTTATGGATGAAGAAAATGAAGTGGGTTTAATGGTTAAGGAGAACCATAGAAAGTTGAGAGAGACAATGGTAAATAAAAGCTTAATGACTAGTTACATTGATAATTTTTTACAAAATTTGGAGTACCTTTAAATTCTCAACCACTTACTTAAGGAATAAAAGTGCCAAATCACTCATACCAAACATTTGTTAGTCTTTAATTCCTATTTTATTCTATGTCATTTTCACACCATGACTGATTTTTATTAATTTTATAAAAGTTTAAAATTGAATTTATCTGCCAAAGATAACATCAACTTATACATTTCATGCGGAGTATTGAAAAATATTTTTCGAAGGAAAACGTAAGTAAATAGTATATTTTTTTAAGTTTGATTTAGTAAATAGTATAAATTTCAAAAAAATATAGGAAATAGCATATTTATTTTTTTAACTTTTCTAAACCTCTTTTATTTTTTTTTATTTTTTTATTTTATTTCTTTTAAATAAAATAAAGCTAAAAAAATTACATATTCTGGTGACCAACCGGCAAAAATTCAGGCCATATTTCAGCAACCAACAAAAATTTCAGCCAAATTCCAATCACGATCAGTGATGGTCCGGCAAAGCTCCGACAGGAGGTTAGTTGGAGAAAACTGGAGGTCAGGCGAACATATATATAATTCTATGTACTAATATAATATAATTATGCTTGTAACTCAGTGAAAATATGTGTTTTATCACTTCTAAAGGTATTTAGTTCAAATACCAGTCCTGTGGTGGTGATTCGGCTAACGGGGCCTTACTTCCATCGGGATTCTCCATCGTCCTGATGGTCCTGGTTCTTGTGGGTCCCCGTGCGCCACACTAACAAATGGCCAAGTAGCAACAACGACCACAATGGTGGTCGTAGGGCTATCAAACAGATCAGGTTGGGTCAACATAATCTGATATTTTTCGCGTAATCAGGTTTTGGATTGATTATCCCTTAACCATAACCTGATCTGTTTAGATAAACAGGTTAAAATTTCCAACCCTAACCTGATCTGCTTCAAGTCAGGTCAGGTTCGGGGCAACATGATACAATAACCATAGCGGCAAAATCCAAACTTTAGGCATTCATCATTAATCAAATACGGTTAATTAGAGAACCAGCAAGAAGATTATCAATTTAATATCATCAAAATCAAATCAAACCTAGAAAAAGAAAATCATCATCCTAGTTAATCAAAATCAACCCAAAAAAAAAATTGACAAATTAAAAATAAAAGAACAATGAAAAAATGATAAAATTTTTAATATCATCAAATCCATCTCCCGACGTTTGCTTGGAAAAATAAAGAACAACAAATGAAAACATAAAAATCTGAAGAAAGAAATAGGATGCTCATATCCATCTCCAGGTCGTGGCTCAAGTTGAAATGAGAACAGATCGAAGGTGAAGGAAAGGAAGCAGATGTACACATCACCCGACACCGGCCTAAGTCATAGCCTAAAAAAAACCAAAACATAAAAATCTAAAGAAATAAATAGAATAAAATGCTTAGATTAGATATGCCTTCAATCCAAACAGACAAAAAAGAAATCACTGGTATAGAACAATATCATACCTAAGAGAAGAGAGCAGTGTCACTGGAGCAATTCAACCGAGCCAGCATCATCACGGAGGTGAGCTAGAGGGCTGAAGAGGAAAGCGAACACAATTTCATAAGCTATATCTTCATCTACACCGTCCGTTGAACACGATTTCATCATCTCATCCGCTGATCCATCTGACTCCTCTACGTCTTAGGCTACAACGGTGGCACTACATCGAAGGCTGTAACGGCTGGGGTTAGGCGGATGTCAGTGGGTAAGGTAGTGGAATAGAATGGTTTTGGAGGCTGTTGAAGGAAAAAGAGAGAGTAATAGAGGAGATAATTTCAGCAGAGAGGTGCTTAACATTGAGCCAACAACATAAACATTATATATCTAGGTTTCAAATTTTTAGAATATAATTATAAAATTGCCCTTCGAGTTAGACAAGTCAGGTTTCGGGTTGAAATTTCCAATCCTAACCTGATCTGTTTAATTTCGGGTCGGGTTCGTGTTGGCTCATTTAATTAAACAATTTGAAAAACCTCAACTCTAACCTTATATTTTCAGGTCTGATTCATGTCGGCTTAACAAGTCGGGTCAACTTTTGATAGTCCTAAGTGGCGGTGGCCAACCTAGAGTCCATGGGTCCCTTTTGATGGTGGCATTCCAAATCTTAGTGAATAGTCTCCCTACGGGCTAAGCTCACTGTAGAATGGTGGAGATGTTAATAATCTCATCCCCTGCACCATCCAAAAGATCAAAGCTACCCTTCAATGTGAAAGTTGATCATCAGCCATCCATGTGTGTCTGTTCTGTTCTGGTGTGGTGTGATTCGAGATGGTGGAAAGAAAGAAAAAAAATAGAGAGCTTGGTGAGTGAAAGAAAAAAGAAAGAGTAAAAAGGTGTGTTTTGGGGGTGTTGAGTCAAGAACGAACTGTAAGTGGAAGAAGACTCCTTGCATGGAATGTAGGACTGTTACTATTTCCTCCTCGTCTCCATCGTAGTGTCGGTGGTTACGATTCGTACTTGCAAAACAGCAGTCTGTCGCAAGTCCAAGAAGGTAGCCTAGTGGTAAGGCATTTGTTTTCTAGGGTTGAGGTCCTGGGTTTGAGACTTATTTCAATCGATTTTCCCAATTCCCCCTTAGTATAGGCTAGATATACGAGTAAAAAAAAAGAGCAGTCCATCGCAAGGGTGGTAGTGTAAGATCCCACATCGCTTATGGATTGAAATTGGATATAGTATATAAGTTAGACCAACTACCTACTTAGTCAACTTGGGTTAACCATTTTAGGCCAGTGGATTTGGGCCTAAATAGTTGGCTAAGGCAGTTAGGTAGATCTTTTGTAGGTTTGTGCGGTCTGACTCCAATCTAGTTGCAAGCTGGTCGTGGCCCCCGAGTTGGGTCGTGACAATAATAGTATCAGAGCCAGTCACTAGCTGGAAGTATCGCCTGGTGAGAATTGTGTTTGTGTTTGTGTGTCACAACAAGGACGTTATGCGCAAAAAGGGGAAGTTTGTAAGATCTTACATCGGTTATGGATATGATATATAAGTTAAACTAACTACCTATTTAGTCAACTTGGGTTAACCATTTTAGGCCAGTGGATTTGGGCCTAAATAGTTGGTTTAGGCAGTTAGGTGGATCTTTTGCAGGCTTGTGCAGTCAGACTTCGGTCTAGTTGCACGCCGGTCACGGCTCCCGGGTTAGGTCGTGACAATATAAATGTTGAATGTGTTGATGTTTGGAATGATTATTTATATGGAATTTCATGATGAATAACTATTGATTTTGGAAAATCGGAAATTATGAGAAAAATGTTTTAAGCTCTACTAGGATTTAGTTGAACTGAGATAATATAGGGTTGATTGATCATTCCCGGCGATTTAGTTATAGCCATTGATTTGTTATGACGACGGCCGTTGAAATTGATTTACGATAACGACCGTTATTCATGCCTTCGGGTGATTAATTAAGTTGACGTAGTTTTATTTAAATATCTAGTAGAGCTAATCAAGCAAGTCAAGTAAGATTTTTAAATAATACAATTTTATTTATTTTTAAGAGCAATTTTATTTAATGAATATTTTATTAAGTATTATTTAATATTTAAATTATATTTTTAATTTATGCATGTGCTTTTAATTTATTTATGCTTTTCATTAGTTAAAACATCCACTGAGTGTAATCACTCAGCAAGTTTGGTTTATTCTAAACTTGTAGGTCTCTAAAAGAAGTATAGAAGTTGGAACATAGGGGTACCACCAAAACAAGAATATAGACTGGCATATACTGTGAAGTTAAAGTCAGCACAAGCAAAGCTAGAATAGAAGAAAAAAAAATTGTACTCATATTTTGTAATAAATTTAAAAGAATATGATCTGTATACCATGTAATGTGTAATGTGGCATAACTTGGTTCGGCTAGAAATAGTCGGATTAAGGGGTGTTACACGACGAGCCACACTAAAGTCGCTGTCAACTTGCCGTTGTGCGCCACCTCTTCAGTCTCAACCCTTCATTCTAGCGTCTGAAACCTAATCATCTAACATAGTTTCCTCCAGTTGTAGCAGCTGCAATTTTCCTTCTACAATGCTTCTAGATCGCTTTCGCTATGGTTCCAGTCAACACACGATGGCTTGGATGATCTGTCCAACTTCCTTGCCAGTCATCATTACTTCAAGGCTGGCGCGTTGCTCCCTGATGATGGTGTTAACAATCAATTATTTGTCTCCTGTGTTGCGTGTTCATCATTTTTTGTACTGCATTTTTCGATTTTCAATTTTTTTTTTTTTGCAATTTTTGCCACTTGTTTTCTATACTCTCTTGTTATTGCAAATCGGCGGCGAGTTTTCACTGTCAAAATCATTGCAACTGAAGTAATAGTTATTGTTGCAGCCATGGCAAGAGAAAATCACCACCGGCTCATGGAATTCCACACTACCTGCAGCCATCTTCTTGCATTAGAGATGCTCTTAGTAGCAAAACATGAGCAGGGATGTCGTGTGGCTTGAGTGATGTAGGAGTTTATATCAATTTTAAATAATTCAAGCAAATCCAAGTGTTGCTAACCTCTAAATATTCTAGTTCAATCTCTACCTATTCTTTAATTTTTCTTTATTTTTAGATTAAACTCTAGATAGTATAAATTTCAAAACTTAGTAAATTTGATTATTACAGGTGGATTTTTTATTGATACTAAGTAATTTTGTTTGCCTTTTAGTTTATAAAGATATACACTTTTTTATATTTTAAAAGACGATAATATCCATATAATTAAATTAGTTATACTTTGATAATACAGTAAAAATGTAAATTCATCACTTTTAATTCGGGAAGTGTGCTTCCTTATAGTTCGGGAAGTTACTCGCTTTGACTTGGCAGTAAATATCCAATTAGTCCTTCAATTTGTTAAAGTCTTTCAATTTTTGCCAAAAATTTGAATTGAGCTGCAACTAGTCACTCATTCATAAGTTCAGAGTGAATTTGGGGAAAAGTTCAAATGGGTAAAATTGGAAATTGACGAAAAAGTTGGGGTAATATGTATGGATAGACTTGTAAATAGTAATGTATCAAACGAGAAAATTAATGTTCTTTTTTTTTTGTTTTTCCAATTACAAATTATTAAGAAACCTTTTTTTTGTTACATGTATTAACGTTTAGACATGTTTTTGTTCAAAGTGAAAAGAGACTTGCTTTTCGTTACAAGGTGCAATGTGAAGAGTATTGTCCGGTGTTATATCCATATTTACTTGCGCAAAAATGATTTAAATTGTCCAAAATTTTAATTTAATTTCATGGAAGAAAGTGAACCATCAATTATATTCTATTATATCACAAGTAGAACAAAATTCTACCATTTAACAGGAGTGTTTCTATTTTGAATTTGGAGGAT
>CATIWJ010257447.1:0-17815 GCA_949640765.1 Croton laevigatus | reverse complement strand
CATTGGTTATGGATTAAAATTAGATATGATATAAAAATTAGACCAACTAACTACTTAGTCAACTTGGGTTAACCATTTTAAACCAGTGGATTTGAGCCTAAGTAGTTGATCTTTTGCAGACTTGTGCAGTCAGACTCCAGTCTAGCTGACCGGGTATGAAAGTCATGCTTGATATAGATTATTACCTTCCAAAACAAGTCTTGGAGTAGCAACATTAACAGGACGCATGTAATGCGTAACAACTCCCACTGGAACAGGAGATGCAGCAAGAGCGAGATAAAGCTTCTTCACTTTTTTCTCCTGATGATGAGCCAAAAAAAAAAACATAAGATCAGTGTCAATGGTTACAAGAGGAACTTACCCTGCCTAATATACCAACTCAATTACTTCATGAGGGTGTGCCATCAAAGATACTGAACCTCAGGGATCAGTACTGCTTGAAAGTGGCTACCCTAAAACTAAGGGTACAGAACTAAATAATTGAAATGTCCAACAAGGAAAAGGATCATTATCATACTCTGATTTTTCCATGGAAAACTGAACAGTGCTCGTTAGTCCTAGCTAACCCAACGCTGCAAATGAAGCAAAATCCATAATTCAGTTAACTATCCAACCATAAAAAGACAATTAAAACAAAACCCTTTAAAATATTAAAGGAATCAATACTAGCCCTCTGTGCAATTATCAATCTGATGAGTAGTCTTCAATGGAGTCGTTAATCCCAAGGTACGAGTTGTAAAGGTGGCACAACTTTCTTCTATATTGTCTGTAGTTCCTCCTACCTGAGGGAAGCAGAAATTCAAGTGAAATTCAAAGGTTTACCATCTCGCCTAAATCAATTAACACATGCAGCATACCCTTACTGAAATTACACTTGTAATAAGCTTTAGTTCTCTAGTAAATATGCATAAGCCTCGCAATAAAGAAAATGTGACATCTTTTGTTTAGATATCAAGGAAGTAGTAGTTAGAGAAGTTATTGTCTACTTTATGTGGAATACTTATTATATAAGACTTTGGCTAATAATTTTTTTCTTTTCGACTTGGATTATTGATTGTTTATACTCAGTCCCAAGATTAATTTTAGTGGCCCACAGTTCACATAATTTGATTATATGTTGTAAATAAAACATGAAATAATTGAGACCGTTGAATTTGTAGTCAAATAAAATCTATAATACATAGTCAAATTATGTGAAATGCGGACCATTGAAATTAATCTCGAGACCGAGTATAAACAATCTACTATGCCAAATAAAAAAATAAAATGGAAAAAAAAACATATTTCAAGAGCCTCTTACTGATTATATAATTTAAAGGATAAATTATGATCATCTCCTTGAGTTTTGTCAAAATTGACTATTATTTTGCTATGTTTTTTGAAACGCCACCAATATGCTAGAAAAATTATAAAATCAATCGGTTGATCGAATGGTATTTTAGCATTTTCGGTAAATATATGTTATTTTAGTAAAATTAATGTCATATTTGTAATCAAGGCAAATAAACAATTTAGATGAGATATGACTTGTTACTTGACGTCACTGTTTCCAGCAATAAAAAACAAAATAGTATAACTTTTTAAAAATACGTGGAGAAGACAAAACAGTTAATTTAAAAAAAAATACATGAACAAAATAGTCGATTAAGTAAAAATACAGAGTTATAATCATAATTTTTCCTAAAATTTATAATAACAAAGAAAGTGTTTGCTTAATTCTCAGTTCCTTAGAAATATTAGTAAATGACGATAGTTTCTTAGGGGAAATATTAGTAAATGACAATTTTAAAATTTGGTTTTAGTGAGTAGCATATAGTTTCAAAAATTAAATAAATAGTGGTAATTATTTTTATAGCCTTTAAGCTTAACAACACCATATCAGTTTCTAATGGAAGCTTTGATGCAAGTAGCGGATCGTTTTGTACGTATTAAAACGACAAATGACATTGACACTTAATCCAAACCCAAAGAAAAAGTAAACAGCTCAAGGATTTTAGAAGAAATTATTAGTATTATTTTTCAAGTTACTGAAAGGGAATTCAAAAACTACTTTTGCATATCAAATTCTATAACATAAGAGTATGTAATGATCCAGTTAGTCTTCCCAATTTATGGGAAATGAGAAACTGCAGTTGTGATTTTATGGGTCTTCCCACTTTTGTAAGAAAACGAGAAATCATATATGAGAAATGAGAGATGATACTCTTGATTCCTCCTTATTACAAGTTGTCACCAATTTGGCGAATAATTATAAGAGTAACCTTTAAGATCATTAGATGGTGATTTTCTTATTCTTATAAGGTTGCTACCAGTACCCTTTTCTTCTTCACAAAGAAAAGATAAAAAATTTGCTACTATAAGGCTTTTTTTCTTCATAAAGAAATCCTAAATTATAAACATCAGATTGCATGATAATGTCTACTTCACCATTGATAAAGAACCAAGCAATCTGCTAAATCAAATAGAGTCAATCGATTTCAGGCTAATGATTTTAATAATTGGCTAACAGAGGGAGCAAGTTCATGCTGTACTAATCATAGGCCTAGCTTCTTAGCAGCTGAATCAAAAATTTTATATAAGTCCTGCTTCACTTCATCACTAGCAAATATGTAATCGGTGGCATTTCTTGCTAGACCAAACATTTCCTTGTTTTCGAGACCTTCAATATACATAAATATATGATCAATTACGACAACTAATTGATATTCTGCACATTAAACACAAAATCAGCAGTTTATTTACTTACCAAATGCAGATGAAGCAATACTATATTCCTTAGAAAGACTAGTAGAGAAAACTCCAGAATCATCGGTGCAGAGTACTATAGGATGTTTTGAATTATACAAATCAGCTGCAAAACAAAAAAAGGAAAGAGGAAAACACGTGATAGCAATGAGATGGCAATGGCCAAATCTCTATAGAAATACGTTTTAGGGCGTCATATGTGTTAAAGAACCAAACGGAACTGTTTCACATATAAATAGAAAAGAAGACTAACCAAAATGATGAATGTCTAATGACATAACTGATTCGGTCATTATGTTGGATGTCAAACAAATTTCAACCTGCAAAAGTGAAAAGAAATTGGCTAACAAAACAAATATGGAAGATTGCTCAAATTAGTCCTTGAACTTGGCATCACTTTGAAATTCAGTCATTTGTGGCCTTCTTTGTGGAATTGATGAATAAAAGGTCCCAACTGAGTAACCAAATTTAGCAATCTTCCAACAAATATCGACAATGCCTCTGAGTACACTAGAAAGCCAAAACTTGAAAAATCTTGTGCATTGAGCATTGCAAAAAGTACGGAAATCAATATAAATACTACAAAGGCTTATTCTAGAGAGAGCAAACGAATGTAGATACTCAACCGGAATCCTAGATGACTTTAGCTTTCTCCAATCATCTTCGCCAAAGAAGCAAGCATGGCCAACTCTGTGGGGAAGAAAATCGAGCATCATTTGGATTTCCTCGTGACGATTTGGCACCTACATGCACTAGGTTACAAAAATAAACTAGTAAGTGTAATTTCACAGTAACAAAAAAGAAAATGCAAATTAAAAACAATAGCCAACATTTGACACATCAACACACCTCTCCACAGTGAAGAGTTATATAGAGACCTTGCTCCTGGGCATATCTTAATGCTGGCAAGAAAGTACTCCTGTTCGGGCAAAATTGCACTAATAAAAAATATATAAACATTATCTAGCAATAAAGAATTATCGGAGAAAGGAAGTACCATTCACCCACAATAGGATTTCCAGAAAGGTCAATGCCAACTACTCCTGACTCTCTCATTTCTAGAGCAAGCTTAACCTGTAAAAGGCGGGAAAAAAGCTAGAAGCCTCAGATAGTTAACAACTTACGGACCAAAAACATCCATAAAATTTTCCTAACATACAGTTTCCATCGCAGCTTCAGTAGTCTCCCGACGGTCAATGCTGAGAAGCAGTCTAACATATATCTTTCTCCTTGTATCTCCATGACACAAATCATTATTAGGAATTGAATTAGTGTGATTTGTAACTTCCAAATTCTGAGGAGCCAAATGGCTTCCCAAATCCACCTCAACTGCGGTTACAGACCTTAAGCCTTCCATCACCGCTTCCATGTACGAGCGTTTGCTCATTCCTTTAGATTCATTTTTCTGGATTACATGAAGCAGAACCCACAAATTCCCTTATCAGTATAAACAAGTTTTCAATATGAAGTGAACCAAAAAAAAAACTCAACAGCTCAGTACCTTTGGAGTAGTCCTCAACTCCAAATACACAACATTCTCAGAGGCAAAATCTTCAATCACCTGTTTATTCCATTTTTTGAAACAGTCGAAAGATAAGTACAGTAGTATTAATAAACAGTTCAAAACTCGAAAACAGAAGTCCTTCAAACATGAAACTTATCATACTTCTTTAGTGATCCTTGTAACAGTTTTGTGGTCAGTGGTAAGAATATGAATCAGGTCAAACAACTTGAACACTTCGTGCAAAGTTCGGTCATCTGAATAGAAATGAATTTATAAGTATACCAATAGCATACATTATCAATGGTAAGAAAGAAAATTGAAAGCGACAGAGGAAATGGAAGCAAAGTATAAGAAGAATTATTAACAATACTCTCTGAACCAATACTTATTTTTGGTTTATAAGCAACATTATCTCAATCTACTAAAGCAAATTTCTTTCTGGACATCAAATTATCAAATTGAAGGTTCAACTGAAAACCAATAAAAAGAGGAAAAAAAGAACATACTTTTCTTGATTACATGTTCCACATCTGAGAAAATGATTTCACCCTTTTCACCCAACTCTCTAGCAAGTTTCCTGTAAACAAAAAATTAAGTTAGAAAAAAAAAAAAAAAAGCAAGCTTTGAATAATAACTCAAGGTAGAAGATGAATGTTGAAGAAAATCTTCAAAATTGAATCTTCCTCTAACCTTCAAAATACTTGAATATGAATCCATAACAACCCACGAACTTAAATTTAAATAAATAAACTTCTCATCCACAACACAAAAGGAAAAACATTTCCATTAACATTTACCCAAATTCTTGAACTGATAAGAAGAGGACAAAAAAAAAAAGGGAAATAAATTAAGAAGGAAGAGAAGCAAGAACATTACAGAAGAGTTGAGTCGCTGACGGAGCCATTGAGGTGGGCATGTAGCTCAACCTTAGGCATGGAAACCCACCATTCCATTTTTGCTTCAGTGTTTTCTTGTAGAATTGGGTTTGCTGGTGAGTGCATTTGAGTACAGTTACTGATTTTCTTGTTTCCTCTTGGCTAAAGGTCAAAATCTTTCTATTTTCCCTTCCCTTGTGGTGGTTCATTTTCCTATTCACATTTTAGCCGTTGAATGGATTGGTCAACGTGTCTTTGCTATTTTTCGGGCCATACCTATAAGGAATATTTGGGCCATGGATCAACCCAATAGGTGGGTTCTTCTGCTTCTGCAAGTTGTTGTCTTGTTTATTAAGCATAAAATGTTAGAGATAATTAATATTTGGTCCCTAAGCTTTACAAAAATTCAAGACCTTGTCCCTGTATTTTTAAAATTAATAAAAAGGTTTCTGAATTTTTTATAAACAAATTAAGTTTTTAGTTAAATTATCATAATTCGAACCCTGACCTAAGAATAGAGAGGTCATTTGCAGAAATTTTTGAAATTTAACAGTATTCAATACTTTATTTATGAGACTCAATAATAAGTGTCATAATTTTCACTTTTTTTTTTTCCATAATAAGTGTTTTATTTCTAGATTATCACAAAATTAGATTATAATTTTTCTTTTATACTATTAAAATATTAATAAATAATAGATTTTAGAAGTTGGATAAATATTTAAGTGTAGAATATATTAATTATATAATAAAAAAATTTTATATTTCAAATATAATAACTATTATTTTTTATACTTGTGGGGGAATATGTATGTACCATAAAATGTACGCGTTGTGGGATTAATAAGACACAAATTCAATAATGGGTCACGAGATTGCAATTTTCCTTTTCTCCAATTACTATGATTTAATTTTACAAATTACCTACCCAACTAAAGAGGGACACATTCATTAATTTCAGCATAAATGTTCTACCTACTATAGGTTGAAGTAATTTTTGCCTTTCCTTTTCTCCCTTTAAGTTTTTTCTCTCACTACTCAATCATTTTTTTTTTATTGTTTTGAGGGCACAATCCAATCAATTTGTTGTATATGGGGTTCATGCTGATTTGCCAATACATAGAACCTAAAAGAGAAGGTTTGTAATTTTACTTATATAATAATATTTATTTTGTGAGACGAACTGCGAATAATATTGCTTATAATCATCTAGTTTAATAGTATGAAAGGATTTGCCACCAAATCGTATCTCTAATTTGTTAACTTTAGAGAATCAATAAAAATATCTCAAAAATTAACATTAAATATAATCCTAAATTATGCTTATTCTCTTCTAATTAATTGGAGAAGATAATGGAAGTAAATTTACTATGCATTATGTTATATATATAGACCATATCCAATATGTTTTATTAGATTATAGATCATGCACAGAATATTGTATATTGTATATTTTACATGTGTGTTTAACAGAGTTGCTCACAAATTTAAAGGTCCTGTGCGAAATATTAAAATTGGGTCTAGAGCTCCATAAAAATTAGGATATGTATCATTGGAATAAATAAAAAATATGTATTCTAAGAATGACTCGGGAAAGATATTTATTAAAACAAAATATATATCTTGAGTTCAATCCTTATAGCCTATATTTATTACTATTTTTTAATTTTGGGGCCCTTGCACAAGTTAATCCTTGTTTTTACCTTCAAAAGATAGATTGGTAGCATGTTTATCTATGGTGATTTGATAGAATTTCGTTTTCTCAATTGTACTTTACCTTGGAAAACCCTTTTCTATATTGAATGATGTCCCAAAGATACATTTGACATTTAATTGTAATTTGACTAGCTAACATCCAATTTTGACTTTGGGGAAAAAAAGACTACTAAATAGGAAGTTATTCATACTTTTTGCATTTTTTTTTTATGTAAGTAGATTTGTATTTAAAAGAATTTTTTTTTTTCAAACTTAGTTACAAGCGGAGAAGAAGGGAGAAAAAAAGGAAAATACAGTATAGGAGTTTCAACCTGATTTAAGTTTTGTTTAATGGTTCCGTAAAATTAATCTAAAATCATATATAAATCTAATATTTCAAGTAATAAAACAAGCAATGTACGTAATGATACATGTTAATTCTTCCATATAATTAAAAATCTATAATTCAGATTCAAAATTGACGATAATAATATACAATGAGTATTTTATGAAATAGTGTAGAGTTGTTTTGATTATTGTACTAATATTATCATTTATAACAATAAGATAATAACTCCTCAAACTTAAGTTTTGGTCTTCAATACAGGATAGTAAATATAGCATTAGACCAATCTGCATGGTCCAAACCAGAAATTCTGACAATTTTACAACCCCATGATATGCTCACATTTCTTCTGAAATTAAGTTATTTTCAACTACCAAGTTGCACTATTAAAAGACTTCTGCTTCTTCTATTCTATAAACCCTAAAACCATGTCAGGAAGGAGATAGACTTTATTACCCGCATCTAAAGATAAAAACAAGGACTTCAAATTTTATATATATAAACCAAAAATCAAAGTTGTTGGCTGTGTTTCTATTTAGCAACCATAAGTAAAAATGCTAAAAATTGTTTTTTTTAGCAAGTAGCATCTAGTTGTTTAAGTAATATTTAACAAAAGCTGATCTATTAACTTTTAGCTTTTCAATTTTTCAATGTATTCTAAATATTTACTACAAAATCTAATTCGTACAAATATTATTTTTATTTTCTTTTTCCATGACTAAAAAATGTAACTAAATTTTAACTACATAAAATTGAAAAATTGAACGCAGTTTCAAATATAATAAAAGTAAAAATTTACGGTACATTTAGTAGCGGACCTAGGGTAAGGGTAGACAAATATAAAATATATAGAAAAATTAAAAAATATATAAAATATCTATTAGCTATTTTGTTTTTAATATATATATCAATAATAACTATAATTGAATACTTTTTAATTTTAAATAGTAAAAACTATTATTCTTCTATTAAAATTTTAATTTTTATATTAACTTCAAACATTCATTAGAATACTATTACAAAAATAAAATTAAGATAATAATAAATAAAAAAAATGGAGAATGGAGAAAATAAAAAGAAATATATAAATAAAATTAAGAAAAAGTATTTTGATTTAAAATTTTATTTTAGTATTTAATTATAAAAAAATTCAATAAGTAGAATAGAAATAAAATAAATTATTTAAAATTTATTTTTAAATGTTTTTAAATTATATTAAAATAATAATTTTTTAATAATATATTAAAATACTAAATATCTAAAAATTAAATATATAATAAAAATATTTTTAAAAAATATATAATAAATAACTATCATAATCTTATTAGATTATATTAATAGAAAAAATAAACAAGATATTAAATAAAAATTAATATATTAAACTACTAAATATCTGAAAATTAAATATATGAATGAAAATGGGTTAAAAAAAATATATTTACAATAAAAAAAATATCATATATTGAATTATATAAGTTGAAGAAATAAATACTACCTCCGTTTTTTCAGGTTCTTTACGTTTCCGTTTTTGGGTGTGTTTTTTATTTCTTTACGTTTTCATTTATGGTAAATTTTGTAATTGTTTATTATTATTATTTTATTGATATTAGTGAAAAAGTAAATTTTTTAGAAGATTAGTAATTATTTATTATTATTTTTATTTTGATATTGGTAAAAAATTAATTTTATTGGTATTGGTGAAAAGTAAATATAAAGAAATGAAAACACAAAACTAGTAATATATTAAGTAAAAATTAAGAATATAAAATAAATAACATATTAAATAAAAAGTAAAAATTTCAATAATAATAATGATATTTTGAGAATTTAACTCGGGTGTTCATAGTTAAAAAAAGACCTTTCAGCATTTATAATATTAAAAAATTTATATTAAAATATATCATTTTAATAGTTTTATTTTATTCAATATAAACAGATGCTTATCCTTAAGCACTACTCTTGAGATAATATAAAGTTTCTATACTGTGGGAAACTCTTACAAAACAATTAATACTGACAAATTGCATTAATTTCCATCATAAATAAATAAATCTGGCTACTCAATAATAAATGCTTCTTCCTCCCGAAATGATAGTATTTTCTTCCAATGCAAAAGTATCTCTCTTTTCAAAATAAAATTTACTCATTGAACCACCATTTTAAATTTCATGTTGTCAACTTGTTTTATTTATGAATGAAATATATCTTCCAATATATATATATATATATATATATATATATATATATAACCATTCCAATTTATTATTATTTTTTTCAAAAATAGTTACAATTGCGAAAGAATGAATTATGGAGTTCGAATTCTGCCCTAGGTACCTTTCATTTTTCGCTAAGCTACATGATTCACAAGATACATTTTTAATGTAACGGTTAGCGTGAAAAAATGGTTTAGCTCACTTAGGAAGTGTGTAATTAATGAAATAAAATGTGGATTCAATTTATGTATATTTCTTAATAATAAATAAATATTTCTACATTTGTACCAAATAATTTGAAATAATCTTTTATAAAGTAGTATACTTGAAAGAGAATATAATTCAAAATTAAAACATAGTTTTCATAATGATCTCATATAATTTGATGGAATTACCACTTATTATAGGGAAGGTGACACATAATAATTATAACTATTCCAAATCCAAAATACCCTAATTATATTGGACACAAATTTAATTAACTATCCCAATCATGGCCTATGCAAGATCATAGCCTTTAATGGATTTTTCATCACAACAGTGAAAGCAAAAGTTTCAGTTGGGTCGGGTGGAGAATGTGGATCCGGTAACCACTTAAATGCCTGAATCATCCTAGCCAGCAACAAATTCACATGCAAAGTACCAAGACTCCACGCCGGACAAATACGCCGTCCGGCTCCAAATGGAACCATCTTCACTCCCCGTGTTCCGGTCACATCCACTTCAACTCCATTACCGTTCAAGAATCTTTCGGGTCGGAACTCACTCGGATCCTCCCACATATCCGGATCTTCAGTCACCCATGCTGTATAAAGCTCCACATTAACACCTACCGGAATTGTGTAGCCACCAAGCTCCGTCTCCTTCGTTGCTGCATGAGATAACAAGAAATGACTCGGCGGATGTCGCCTGAGAGTTTCTTTAACGATTGCACCAAGATAAGGCATTTTTTCAATATCTTCTTCGTTTATAACTCCCTTTTTGCCTACAAAATTTCAAATTGATAGAGTGATGTATCTGGATTTGATAATTTAACTAAAAAACGTAACTTAACGATTAAAAAAAATTTTACCTACAGAATTGAGAATTTCTTGATATAACTTTTCTTGCATTGCTTGATTTTGAACCAAATGAAGCAAAGCCCATTCAATTGTTGTTGCACTAGTGTCAGTTCCTGCACTTATAACCTCAGAACAAAGTGTTACAAATTCTTCTTCTCCTAATTGACCTCTTTCAGGTGGTTTCAGCTCAAATAATGAATCTATGTAAGCTGCACCAATTGGACTTACCATTTCAGAATTAGGATTTTCTCCTTTTTCAAGAAAAGCTTTTCTGTTTCTTATCAATGGAACCAAACACTCCATTTGTTTTTTCCTTAATTCTTTAGCTTCTTTCATTTGCCGGCGAAACAACGGAGTAAGAACCGGCAAAAAATCGGGTAATTTTGGTGTTGTCATTAGCATAACATCTTTAAGTACAGATTCTATATTCTTGATTCTTTCTTCAGAGATTCTTGCTCCAAAACAAATGCAAATTAAAATACTACATATTGTAAGCCTACAATTTCTCATTACTTCAACAAACCCATTTTCAAGATTCTCCAGTTTTATCCTTTTCATATGATTTTCCATTGCCCATTTCCTTATCCAACTACACTGCTTGATTCTCATTGGACTAGTCACCTCCGTGACAAAATTCCGACGAAGAGTTCGCCAAAGAGGACCGTACTCAGCAGAATTAATAGCACATTTTCCAACACTGAATACAAGCCTAATCGGAGAGTCTGCCGGCCGGCTAGCAAAGGTGGGACCTTTTTGAACAAGAGCTTCATGGATTAACTCAGAACTGGTTACTATAACCAATGTACGTTGACCCATTTGCATGGTGAAAATTGGACCATATTTTGCACGTAAATCACGTACTATAAAAATGAACGGACGGCGTTGGAGGATAACTTGAAACAAATTACCCACTAATGGCCAACCGGGTGGTCCGGGTGGCAGATTCTTTGACCCGCCACCACCACCGGTGGTGGACCAATATCTCCACCATAAACGGAGGAAGATGAGTGATGAAAAAAGAATGAGAAGATCTATCAAGTCCATATTTTTAAGAATGGATCATATAGGAATCATAAACACAAGACGAGGAAGATGATATAGTACAGCAGGCTTTATACATGGAAAAGAGAGAGTAAATAAATGAGTTTGGTAGCCAACTGTTAATAGTTAATTTTATATATTTACTTTTTTAAGTAGGGATAGAGATGAACATATTTATTGGGAACATAATTTTATTGTTAAATCTCTTATAATTGTAGTGGATTTTAGGTAAAAGTTAGTTTAGAATCGTTAATTTTTAAGACCTTTTTATTGGATGTGGTCCATATTAATTATATTATGAGACAATGTTTAAAGATTAAGAAAATAATTATGACTAAAACTCTCTTCGAAAGGCTCTCGCCATCCCTTTTTTTAACTCAATCAATTAATTGTTTATACTCAGTCTTGAGATCAATTTTAATTAAGACAGTTGAATTTATGGTAATATAAAATTTATAATACAAAATCAAATTTTACAATTAAAATTAATCTTAAAACTGAATATAAATAATCAACCGTTTGAGTTAGAAAAAAAAAAAAAAAAAAAAATAGGGAGACCCTCTCAAAACAAGAGGCATAGTTAGTCTGTTAAGAAAAATCACCTAAATGTATGTACAGGTTAATAGTAAATGCGTACATGACCATTGAAAAAAAAACAGACTTCATTTATTTAATTAAAATAGTCAAAGATTAAACATAAATAATACTCTCTTATCTTCGTTCTATTTTAAGTAGTTTTTTTTTTATTTTTTCTTTCATTTTAAGTGGCCGTTTTAGATTTTTTCATCTTAGCCTTATTTAAGTTTTTTAAAAATTTATTTTTAAAGCTACCAATTAATTAACAGAAGGTGTATTTTTTTTTTTACCTTTAGTTACCCCAAGAGAGGTTGAATAGAAGGCGTATTTACTTTACTTACTTTATAGAACTGATATAAAGTTAGTTATTTTTCAAATAAGTGCGTATAAGAATAAGAAGTTATTTAAAATAAAAGGGAGACATATATATATATATATATATATATATATATATATATATAATTCAAATTAAGTAGAATTTTTTTTTTTTTTTTTTGTCTTTAGTTACCCCAAGGTTTAAACTCAGGACCTTTTGTCTTTGGTGACTTACCTCACCACCAGGCCAATCCCTTGGGTTAAATTAAGTAGATTTATGGATTGGATAATATGCTACAATTAATTTGATGCTAATATAATATGAGTGATTTTCCAATTTTCGTTAATGTATGATAAAAAAATCAACCATATTCTATTCTGATTGGGAAAGTTGTATATTTGATTTTTTTTTTTTTTTTTATTATTCACTTAGTGTCAGTGTCACAACTTGCCTTTAAATTTGTTGAACTGTTCTAGATTTGATATTTAACGAAAGGTTACTATTTCTTGGTATGTATTTTTTCCACGAAAAGGACAATCCTGCTGGCTATGTAATTTCAAAGTCATTGAATTAATTTCCAAATATATATGAGGCAAGAGACTAAACAATTCAACCAAACTATTAATTCTAAAGTACTAACATCATCAATTTTAGAAAAAATAAAGAAAGAGAATCAAAATAATATAACAATTATATTAAGTTCTAAAATCATCATATTTAAATAAATAGATTTGACTAGAAAAATGAATTGTTTTTATTAAGAGTTTTTCCTTTTCCTTATTATTTTCTTTGAAATTGTATATTATGCGTAGAAGGATAATATATCAAGTAACGGTAAAGATATTTGTTTCGCAATCTCGCTGCGAGGACTATACGAGTATTTAATATAAAAAAACAAGGGAAATTGTTTTCTTAATTAAATTTGGCACTTCAATAATTATTTTTAATCAAATTTCATATGTTTCTTTTAATAAAGCTGCATGAAGCGCAGTTGTATTGGAATTGGACTGGATGTTTAGACAAAAACAAGTATAATAAGTAAAAACAAGACACGTTTCGTGTTTGCATTCAATGTAGAAATGGAGACACTACTTCTTGATTATAAATATATACTATATAAAACTAAAAATATAGTAGAGTTGTAAATAATTATTTATTCGGATTTTAACGATTTGATTACAGGTGCAATTCATTCGGATTTAAATTGGACATTAATCGCCAAAAGGGGCAAAACTATCCCTATCAAATTTATATAAATTTTAAATTTACTTTTATTTTTATTTTTTATAAATGTGATATGTTGAAATTAAATGATTTTTTAATTCTAAAAAAATTATAGTATGATTTTTTGAAATTTATGATTCCAAATAACGGGGTTTTTTTTAAGATAGAAAACTTAGGTCAAGTTGTGTTTATTTATTTAATTTTTTTTTAGAATTACACCTAGTTTATTTTTATTATATAATAACTTGACAAAAAAAATTTAAAAAGTGTATCATGGGGAAAAAATAGTTGAGGTCATAATTACTATTTATTTAAAATAGATCAACATTGAGACAAAATATAAAATAAATGCTATACTATGTAGAAAGAGGTTGTTGCTCGTACTAAAATGTTTCTGTATTTTCAGTATACCCATGCATACAACTAAGGTCTAAGGCGCTGATAGATTCATTTCTTTCCTTTCAAAGTCCTAGCTAAGAAGTGAGTGATCAATTGAGTTTCCAGTAAGACTGGGCATCTCAGTAATAGGACTAGGGGTGTTCAAACGTGAATTTTTTATCAAGTTTTATCAATTTTCGTCTAAAACGTTAAATTCGTTAAAAATGAATGTTATTCGTTAAATACGTTAAATCGTGTAATTCGTAAGAAATGTCTAATTCGACCAAATCGTCCGAAAAAAATTTTTTAAAATTTTTTAATTTGGGGGAAATTTTTGAAATTTTTTTCACATTTTAACGAATGAACACCCGTATTCTACCATTACTTTAACAGAAAAAATAAACAAAGGATCAAATTGTCTAATAGATTTAAAACATAGAGATAAATTTGTGCGTTTAAAAGGCTATAGAGAGATTTTTGTAGCTTTTGTTAAAATATAGGAAGATTTTTGTAAATTTCTCATAATTTTTTTGAAAAATATTTTACATAAAAATTCTTTTAGAGTGAAATATTATAAACTTCATCCTAGACAATCCTCCTCCCGTAGCATGACGCCTTACCTTCTGCATTCATTTTAGCTAATTCATTTTCACTACTGCTATTATTATTAATAAATCATCAAAATTTAAATCAAAATCCCAAGAATACAACCACCTGCTTAAGCTATTATAAACAACTCATCAAATATGGCAGTGGCCCTTTAGTTCCGACGGACGACCAGCAGCTCCTCTGCCATAACCATCGGTTCTTCACCAACAGCTCCTTTGTAATGTTTTTTAGAAACTGTTATGTAATGTTCATTTTGTATGTTTTTGAGAAGGAGATGAGTTGGGTTATGAAGGTTGAAGATAGTTGGGAAACGGTAGGGATGAAGGTTGAAGATGAGTAATAAATTGCAGGGATGAAGGTTGAAGACGTGTTGCTGTTTATATTTGAGGGGCAGTTCACGGATATTAGATAGGGATATTTAGGTTTTTAGTTGGTCAAACCAGCTTATAAAATAAGTGCTTATTTTATAAGTTGCAAAACACAGCTTATCAAAAATAACTTATTATCTTATTATAATTTAGTATCTAAGTTTTTAAAAACACTTAACTAAATAATTTAAAATCTAAAAACTACTTATAATTTGGTTTTGACCAGCTTAAAATTTTTGAGAAACACCCTCTATAACTTGTAACTTAAAGTAAAACTAATAACATATGAATTGATAATTTTTTAGAGTATTATTTTTTAGAATAATTTGTTTTATTTTTTAATAATATTTTAAAAAATTTATTTTATTTTCGAATTTTGAGATACTAGATAATAATATTTTATAAATTATGTTTAGGACAAACGGAAATGGTAAGACATTTGTATCCTAACGGATTGGGTTTGAATTCTTTATCCACATTTAATTGCGTGAGTTTATAATTATGCTAAACAATTTATAATTATAATCTTTTTTTAATAATAGTAGTTTATTTTACTATAGTAACTTTTAACATGTTTTTTAGCGAAATATGAAAAAATAGATTTTTGAAAATTTTAAATGATTAATTACAGTACTGCAGTTAATACTAAATAATTATAAAATAGATATGGAAATAAATTTTAAAATTTTTGTGATTATGAAACGGTTATAAATTTTATATAATTAAATAGTTATGGTTATAAATAACAAATTGCATGGTTAATGGACCGCCATCCTAAAATACTCTGGTCTTATTATGTCTTAAAATTTATTAGTAAGACAATTTATGAGACACTTCTTTTTTTTTAACTAAGAGACACTTACTTTAAGATATATAAAAAAAAGACTTAGTAAAATATTTATTTTGTATACTGAGAGACTATACAATTGAGTCCCTTATATTAGGATAGATTTAGAGATATCTATGTAAAAAAAAAAAGTCCCTCTAATACATAATTGACACTTATGCTAGCTTTATTTTATATTAATTATTATTTTTTAATCTCTAATTTATGATTTATTCAAGGAAAAAAAGTATATTTTTTTAGGTACGGAGAAAATATACTTTTTTTTTTTTTAAAAAAGGAAAAATATACTTGAATTCATGTATTTCTACATGATTAACACTTAAATTCTTATTTTGAATATTAATTATTTTATGTTCTTAACTTATTATTTCGTTAAACAATCTTTCCATTAAAAAAAAATACCTTGCTATTTTTTTTGGAAAAGATGAAACTTTCATTAGTTGAAATAATAAGAAAGACATTCAATATTACATTCAAATCTGAAAATTTGTTAAATGAACATAGGCTTTAGCTAGCATAAGAGTTTAGTATCGAATCTATAAACAGGGTCGTCTCACAAATTTGAGAGACGCTGTGTGAAGTATTAAAATTGGGCCCTAATTCATTTTTATCGGTTTTTGCTAGCGTGTGATTAAATCCACGTAAGTATGGAACCATATCATAAAATGTGCATAAATCTATCATAATCGTCCGTGATATCTAAGAAAATCTGAGATCTTACTATGTATGTAACGTAAAAGAGGTGATACTTTTCAATTCCAATGAAAAAATAATTAAAAAAAAAAGAATAAGTTGGTGTTGGAAGCAAACAATGTTTATCGGCCATGAGGTGCACTACTACTAATGAAGTACCTCCTCTAATTTGATCATTTGTTTGTACGCGGTAGTGTACAATTCAATTTTTTGCATGTGCTAAAAAATGTCATACAATTTGGGAACCTTGAATTATTGGGGACCTTGTGCAAAGGGCCTAATTGAACACCCTCCCAGCCGACCATGTCTCTATGGATGAATGTGGGGTCAAGTGACTTTAATTTTTTTCTTGTTTTATTTGAACCCAAAAGAAAATATTTAAAAATCCAATTTTATTTGGTTATTTAATTTTAAACTCATATAAAAATTATCATAGGTCTACCACTAATGAGCCCTATTATTTTTTTATCTACTAATCCACTTAATGGAAACATTTCCCCTGTCTCTAATAATTTTCTTATAATCATCCACAATAAAACCAAATTTATATCTCTAGAACTCGGAAAAAAGAAAAGAAAAAAAAACATAAGTTGAATATCTGTAAAAATAGTGACATATGATTTGATATGGAAATCACATGCTTCTAAGAGCTAAAGCTTCTGCAATTGAAGGAGCATTTTTGCCAATCCGCAATTTGTTTGCTATTAATATTAAATGTCATGTAGAAAAGTAGTAATGAAATTTGAATTTCGCTTTTAACATCTCCAGACACTCCATGATATTTTGGCATGCATTGTAAACAATTTCCATGCAGGGAGTATCTCATTATTCCAAACAATCTTATTCCTAAGTATCCAAACGTGCCGTGCAAACATTGCAAGTAAACACTTACTAACATTTAATAAGTATACAACAAGTTATATGGCCAATAAACTTTTGGTAATGAAAAATGTAATCAAACTATTTTATATTAAGTTTCTAACAAGTTTATAAATGACGTATTCCACTTTTTCCAGTGATGTTATAGCAAAAAACCGGAGAAAATACTGACGAGATCGACAACTTCTCGCGGTGGTTTTAGACCGGAATATGCCGCTGCAGCATTATGAAGCATTGACCGGCAGGTTCATCGTGTAGAGCCAAAAACTATTCATGATGGTTGTAATCTTACTTCTAAAACCCCTTTAAAGGACTAAGTAATGAATTCGGTAATTTGAACTTTTGACCCTTTAAACGAATGCGGTGCATCACATTAATGAGTTGGGATTTACATCGGAATAATCTTGGGCACATCTGCTAAGAATTGGCATCTCTCTTTAACCAA